>JAREIS010000534.1:0-145368 GCA_030060385.1 Muscicapa striata striata | reverse complement strand
TTTGAATGTGCCACCTGTTGGCCTTGTGTCTGTAGATGCCCTTGCAGCCACGTGGCAGACAGGATCAGTGGGGTCAGTAGGTTGAGAAATACTTTTGGGGAAGGGGATCTTGTTCCACCACACCATCAAATTTCATTTTCCCCTGTTCCTGAGTCTGTCATCTCCCTTCAGGGCCTGTTTTCTCAATCCCCTTGTTGGGCTACTCCTCAATTCTTTTTCCAAGTTCTAATCCCCTCGTGTCCAGTTTCAGACTTTTCCCAACTAGCCTTTTGTTCTTTAGCCTGCTCCTAAAATTCCTCCCTCTTTCCTCCTTTTCCTCTTTTCCTGACCAGCTGAATCTGGTCTCCTGCTATTTTGCTCCTTTTCAGCCTCCCTACCAGTTTGTTTTCTTCTTTTGCTTCCTTGGCCCAGTCTTGCCAAATCCATTGTCTACTTCTGTTCTGTTTTCTCTCCTGGCTGGGATTTTTAATCTCCCCAGTTTTCTAATTTCTTTTTGGCTTTGTTTTTTTTTTCAAAATACATGTCAGAAAATGGTCTTTAAGAGCAGCAGAGTTAAAAAGTTGGCATTAAATTCCTGTTTTGGAAGAAAATAGGGGGGAATGCCAGAACACTTGAGCAATATCTTTTTAAATGAAGCAAAATTGAGCAGTCTGCAGGTATTGCTGCAATATATAAATGGTACATCTCTATAAAAGAATTGTACATTTTTTAAAAGTGCATGCATTTTTATATAATCTCTTAGGTATTTTGTGAACAACAGATATATTACAATAATATTTAGTTATTTCCCCAAAACTTCCCCTCCCCGAAACTTCCCTTCCCTTCCTCCAAATTTTTTATTGTTTAATACAGTAGTTATGTTAGTTATTTAATATATTAATGTCTCTCAGACATTTCTGATTTAAGGAGTAGGCCTGAGCACTCAAAATTTCCAGAATACATTATGAGCATATTTTCAGTTCAAATTATTGCCAGAGCTGTTTTGCTTACTGCATTCCCACTCTCCTATTATTGCAGTACTAGGAAGGAATGAAATTGCTTGTTTTGGCACCATAGCTGAAATAAATATTTTCAAATACTAGTTGAAATTTAGCTAATATAATCATTTGAAGGGGAGACTTATTGATTTTAGAGGTCTTTTCCAACCCTAATGATTTTGTCATTCTGTAAGTTGTAGATAAAGCAGAAATGCAGTGATAGGTAGAAAGGTTAATTCTAAGGCAGATCTGGGAAACCCCATTTGAGGGGACACATTGGCTGCACAGTGTCCTGCAGTGGCAGGTGCAGACTGTGCTGACCCTTTCATGTACCCTGACTGACCAAGACAAGACCAGGGCTTGCCTCTCTCTTGGCTGAGTCCAGTCTTCACGTGTTCATCAGTGACCAGAAGGAATTAAAGAATCTCAGCACCTCTATGCCAGATTTACACTTGCCAAGACAGCTGCAACAAAAGGGAGGAAAACTGCAGAGTCTGGGAGTCAGAAGAGGATAGAAGCTTGTCAGCTGGCTGAAGAGAGTCTTGCTCAGGCAGACCAGGGAAGAATGGCTGGCTCTCTTGAGAGAAGAGAGAATGGCTGTTGCTTGAGCAGAACTCTTGCCAGGCAGTGTGGGCATTGGCAATGCAGGCAGGAGATGCACCTTGGAAGCCTGCTTATGACAGAATTGCACTGTAGGTTATTTGGTCACACCTACACAGCACCTTTTGCTCCACAGCTCAGTGATCATACCTGCAGGAGGCAGAGATTGGACCCAGAATGCTTAGTCCACTCATCTGTCATATCTCTGTACTAACAAAAGCCACTGATAGTTTTCAACATACCAGTTGAAGTGTTTTGTGATCTTTCAGGGGTGCACTGTCTACCTAAGCTGCTAATGGAATAGTGTATATATAATATATAACAGTGTGTATATATATATATATATAATATATAGGTTAAGGCGTCTACTGTTACTAATTATGTTAAATTAGAGAAAGCAGAAAACAAAAATCAAATGTTACTAATAAGTAAGTCAACTAATAAGTTGACTGTGACTTATCAAGTTTAGTCCTTTGAATTTCTGAAAGGATAGCTAATATTTTTCTCTCAGACATTCATCCCATTCTCTCCAGCCTTGCTATGAGAATGGAGCGAGTCAGCAGTGGGCTGGAATATTTATGAGGAAATTGCAGATACTTGAAAGAAATTTCTTTCTCTGAGAAATTAGCATTGTAGAGAAAGTGTTTACATTAGAGAAGACCACATTAGTGGGCTGATGTAAAAATAATGCTGTGTAGAAGAGCTTGTGTGTGTCTGTGGTTAACATGCTTCTGTGGAGTCGGATTGCATCACTAGCAGAAATTTCCTGTGTGCTTTAAAGCAAGTTACTGGTTCTTAACTGAGATTCTTATCTCTCCTCTTTTAAATAGAAATATTCTTTTGCTTCACAGGGTCCTATGAAAACAGGTACACTGCAATATTCAGTGCCATTGTATGCAGAGCACATCAGTGCGTAATCGGATGATGTTTAATGTAATCAGACTCAAACCTCCTCCCCTTCTTGGCCAAGTAAAAAAGAAGTAGAATTTGAGAGAGCTCTGCCTTTCAAAGCTGGTGTGTGAGCAGTGTTTCTACTGCTCATGCAGTGAACTCTGGCAAGCAGTACATCCCTGGGGGGTGTTCTGATTTAGAGTAGTTGGGAGAACAACACTGCACAGGGCCATGGATGGGAAGAGCTTTTCTGAGCCTTCTGAAAGAAGATAGTTGCATATTGGCAGAAAATGCTAGACATGGGATGAAGATTCATATAAAACCTGCCACCTCTGAAGGCAGGAAGGCTCCATAGGTTTTATCTGGAGAGGCTGAGTCCAAGGCCAGTGGTCTGAGGTTGAACAAGGCCAAGTGCCAGGTCCTGTCCTTGGGTCACAACAGCCCCTGCAGCTCCAGGCTGAGCCAGAGGGGCTGGAAAGGGCCCAGCAGGAAAGGCCCTGGGGGTGCTGGTGGCAGTGACTGAACAGGAGTCCAGGTGGGCAAGAAGGACCAGGGCTCCTTAGCCTGTTCCAGCCCAGGTGTGGCAGCAGGACCAGGACAGTGCCCATCCCCTGTGCTGGCACTGCTGAGACCCCACCTCGAGTTCTGGGGTCAGTTTTGGGCCCCTGAAAACAAGAAAGAGCTTGAGGGGCTGGAGTGTGTCCAGAGAAGGGAACAGAGCTGGGAAAGGGGCTCAGCCTGGAGAAATGGAGGCTCAGGGGGAACCTCCTGGCTCTGCACAACTCCCTGACAGGAGGGGACAGCCGAGGGGGCTCTGCTCCCAGGGAACAGGGACAGGAGGAGAGGGAATGGCCTCAGCCTGGGCCAGGGGAAGGTTTAGATTGAATATTAGGGAAAATTTCTTGATGGAAAGGATTGTCCAGCCCTGGCAGAGGCTGCCCAGGGCAGTGATGGAATCACCATCCCTGGAGGGATTTAAAAGACATGCAGATGTGGCACTTGTGGACTTCAGTGGTGGTCTTGGCAGTGTTAGGTTTATGTTTGGACTTGATAATCTCAAGGGTCTTTTCCAACCTAATGACTCTGTTGATCCATGATAGCTTAAGAAGGTCTAGCTGTATGTGAATGGTCATTTTTCACTGCTGTTAAACCCAAAGGCAGGAAAAAACCAAACCCTACTGTTCTTGTTTTATCTCCATTACAGAAACAGGAGGTGTGTGGAAACCTGACTTTGCAGCATCACATGCTTGAACCAGTGCAAAGGATTCCTCATTATGAACTTCTCCTAAAGGACTATTTAAAGAAACTTCCAGAAGAATCTCCAGACAGGAAAGATGCTGAAAGTACATGTAAACTTCTCTCTGTCTAAAAGCACAATGAAATCTTGGGGAGTTTTTTCTTCACATGTTCAGATACTTGCAACCAGGATTATAGTAGCAATGGAGATTTGAATTAATCAAATTATTGCCAAACAAAGGGATTTTGAACGCTTTTGGAATTGAGAAGAAAAGTGTTGGAACACCTGCTCTAGGAATGAAAGCAGCTTTGACAAATAAACAGTGACAATATGTTGAAGTTTACTGTAATAGGAGATCTAATGGTTTTGTTTGATCCATTTTGTGGCTGAGGACAAAGACAGAAGGACATCCTTGCAGTAGCCAGAGGAAGAAAGGAAGAATGGTTTTAAATTGGTGTTGTTTTAAATCTCTATTTCTTGCTAAGAAAGCCAGATACTCTGCTTATATGGTGAAACAGGAGAAGTGGACTTCTCTTGATTATGAGAAGTTTTTGATCTCAACCAAAACAAGGTCCATATCACCATAAGCAGGCAAGCCTTGTTTTAGGAAAACAGTCTTAAAAGTATGCTTAGGAAGACTTAAGTGAGACTTAACTTATAATAGATGATTTCTAGAAGGTGAGGTTCTTTGTCACTGTGTGCTTTGGGTCATCAGATTTTTAGGAGAGAAAGATGAAATGTAGATCAGCTGAACAAGCAGAAGTGATTGTGTCTATAATTGCTTATGCTTATTGCTTATCATCAATTTTTAAGGAAAAAGAATACTCAGAGAGGTGATCCCATCCCCCAAGGTGCTATTAAAAGATATAATCTAGAGAATGCATAACTATTGGTACCTTTATTGCAGAGTCACTGGAGCTGGTATCAACCACTAAACCATGGCCACAAGTTCCATGTCCAAGTGTCTTTTGAACATTTCCAGTGATTGTGATTCCAGCTGTGGGCAGCCCCTTCCAATGTCTGATCACCCTTTCAGTGAAGAAATATTTCCTGATATCCAACCTCAACCTCCCTTGGTGCAACTTGAGGCCATTTCTTGTGCTGCCTCTTGTTCCCTGAGAGAGGAGATCAACTTTCACTTTGCTGCATCCTCTCTTCAGGGAGTTGTGCAGAGCCAGAAATTCCCCTGACCCCCTTTTCTCCAGGCTGAGCCCCTTTCCAGCCCCACTCCAGGGGCTCCAGCCCCTTCCCAGCTCCATTCCCTGCCCTGGACACTCCAGCCCCTCCAGCTGCTCTTGGGGTGTGGGGCCAGAGCTGCCCCAGGGTTTGGGGTGGTGCCAGCACAGGGGACAGTCCCTGCCCTGCTCCTCTGTGTTTCTGACCCCACCTGGGCACCCTGGGCTGTGTCCAGCTGCTGTCCCAGCTCCCCAGGACCTTTCCCAGCTCCTCATCCCCAGCCTGGAGCAGACCCAAAGGCAGGACCCTCACCAGGGTGGATGGATCCAGCCTGTCCAGATCCCTCTGTGAACAGCCAGAGCTGCTGGTCCCTGCCTGAGCTGGAACTGATATTTGTAAAATTTGGCCTGGTTTGGAGTGCAAAGAGAAGGTTCACCCACGTACAATAACTTCAGAGGGTGATGGATGCATTTAGCTGGAACAACCTACTCTAAAAATACATCTCTGGTTCTTTTATTTTGGCACAGGAACAATGAGATGTGGGAAGAGAAGGAGCCTGAGAAACTCCACATCCACTGCTCCCAGCAGAGCTCAGAGGCTGGAAAGTCGCATCCTCCCAAATTCTCCAGCCAGGAGTTCATCTGAAAATATCTGAGAACTGATTTCTCTTCATCCTGGGTTCCTGAGGGATTGTGTCTTGGGGAGTTTGGACACTCATTTCCCCTCGCGCCCTCAGGCATCCTCACACATGGTGAAGTTCAAGTGGATAAGAGAAGGGAACAGAGGGCTTGGGACAATGAATTACAGAAAGGTTTCTGAAAGTATTTGGCCAAGGAGAGAGGAGCCAAGCTATGAGAGGTGCTGCATTTACAGGAATTAAATCTCTTTTCTCCCAGAGGAAGAAAACACTGTTGTGTTCTGACAGAAGGAAACTGACATGGAAGGAACGTGTTGAGAACTTCAAGTCAGGGGAAACTCTGGAATCCTTTTGTGGACTCAAAGTAGTCAAAGCTGGAACAAGGCCTTTGGAAATCCCAGTCCTAGAATTGCTGTAATCTTTGTAATAGCTCTTTTATGACAATTTCCCACTGGTTTCAATCCATGAAATAGTATTAGTAGGAGATTGGGAATATCTGCTCCTCTGAAGAGCCTTTCCTTCTTATTTTTCACATAAATAAATCACTTAGAGAAAAAAACAAAAAACCTTTCAGCATCTCCAGTCCTAATAAAAAAGGGACACATGTGAAGTGGGCAATGAATATTTTTGTTTGCTTCAGACTATTTTACACTTTTCCCAACTCCTTTGTCAATAATGCAGTGGAAAATTGAATGGATTTCATATCACTGAGCAGTGCTATGGAAGGTGCTGTATCTGGCACAGAAACGTGACTGTGGGTTTGCATTTTCAAGCAGTTTGGTTTCCCCTGGCACGAGCCTGGGACAAGACCTGACTGAATTAGTCCCAGAGTCAGCATGAGCTTCATGCTCAGAGCAAATTTAGTCACATAAGTCAAAGTTCCCTCATGAAGAGCTTATAAAACATGAAGGATGCCTAAATTCAATATAAAGCACGATTTGAATCTGAATGAAAGCCCTCCTGAACATTAGAGCTCCTTTTGTACTTCTGTCTCTGTCATAACTAAAGGAAGATGATGGTGCATTTTTTTCCTTACTATTTGTTTGTTTATTTGATTGTAAAAATAGTATTTTTTAGAAAAAAAAGCCAGAAGGGGTTTGCAAGGCATTTCACTAAAAATACAAACAACTCACTGTTTGGGGGGATTCTTGTGTCTGTGCTCTTTCCACTAAAAAAATGACAAAGCAGAGGAGGATCTGGGTTGCAAACTCCAGAGCAAAAGTGGAGCTCTTCCATAAGGAAGGGATCTGATCCCTCCATCCTCACTGTGCCCAAGGACAGCAGTGACATCCCTGCCTTTTGCATCCCTGTGCATTTTGCAAGCACTGAAGAGGGGCTGGAAGCTCAGAGCAGCTTTTCTCTCTCATCTCCATCGGCAGAGCCTCATTTCTGTGTGCCCTCCACAAATTATGTGCATTTAAATGTGAGATTTATCAGTTCTTTTATGTGTTTTTTAATGCCATGCCACAATTCAGCCACACATGCGTGTGTGGAAGCACATGCACACACCCAATCACACCAAGAGCTCCTTTTACTTCCCCAATTTTTTTTAAACACAAAATCAAGCCTACATTTTAGTCTCCACTGTAATTATAATCAACGTCTTCTTCTAGGAAGATAAAAAGAGAAAAGTGGGAATCAGGAAAAGGGAAATGTTACAAGCCTTTTCATTAGGGTTTTATGTATTTAAAGAATTTACATTTTTAACCAGTGGCAAATTTATTTCATACTCCATAAGCTCTGAGGATCCTTTGGGATAAACAGCACGAAAGCTGTCATTTGAGAACAATCATCTATTTTCTGTTTATTGAAAGTTTGCTTTTTTTTGTGCCACGGTGTTTTGCACGGAGCTGGAAATATTTGTTCAAAATTATAATTGTCAAAGCGCTCGTTCTGGTTGGGATTCACTCGGTAAGGAGAGCTGCCTCTGCCATGAAAATACAGGGAATGGTGCCAGCTGATTTCTTTGGGATGAAGGTTGAAGCCTTCCCCAAAGCCTGTTGAGGTCCCATTGCAGTTTCCTGGCAGCCACAGCAGAGGCAGAGAGCAGAAGCTGAATTTGAGGAGAAATCTGTGTGTGGAGAGCTCTGCAGATCACAAAGGCTGAAACTCAGGTTTAAGGAATGGACAGCCACTTTCAGTGGGAATTAATCCATTCCCATGTGGAATTAGTGGAATTCTGCTTCCCATCACACTTGGGATGCTTCCATCACTGCTACTGCAAAGCCAGAGTGGGCAGGATCTTTGGGGGTTTGGGCATGGAATACCCTGGAAATTGTGACAGTAGCTTGCACAGGAACATCTGGGCAAGGCTTGGGCTTTAGTCTGGGGTCTGGGGTCAGGAGTGTGTTCACCCAGAAGCACAAACAGTGTGAGAAGAAGAATCCTCCAACTCCAGAACTGAAACTGCTTCTTGCCTGAGCAGCCACCACAGGGTGAAGGAGTAACATATCCCAAATATCCTAAAACTTTCTCCAAACACAAATTAAGACCCATTTCTAGGATGTGCTTCACTCCTTGCTGATTTATTTGTTTCATTGATTCTTACTGTGCTAGCCATGGGATTTAAGAGCCCCAGAATTTTCTGGTCCAAATTTTGCATTTTAATATTTATAGAAGAAAAATATTTATTGTATCAACAGCTGAGGCTTCTCTGCTCAGATCAGCAGAAACAAAGGGGAATAAAGTCCCATTCTCAATGACTGAATGTTTTTTATTTGTATCTTTGAGCTGGTAATGCCTTAGGGCTGGGGCAGGATGGAACAGGAATTCACCACTTAGCCCAGAAGTATTATTTTGTTTTCTTAAAGCCACAAATCATTGCTGCCTTTGCCTTTGGTCTGGATTTAAAGTAATCCATTTATATGTAATAAACAGCTCCTGAGCCTTATACTCATTGCAACAGTGGAATAGAATTAATTAAAATTCATTAGACTGAGGTCATCTCCTCAACCTGAAATGCTTTTTTTCTGTGGCCTCAGAAGTCACACCCAGCAATAATTCATGGCAAATGGTGACTTCTCTGTGGATTTAGAGATCTCCAGATGCTGTTTCTTTGAAACCTGTGGTTCTTTTGCTGGACCCAGTGCCATGTGCTGCTCCCAAATTCACTGAGAGAGCTGACAAATAGTTGGATTTTTTTGGAAGGCAGTGACTTTCACACCAGCAAAAGCGTTAATTAAGAAACTGGGGTTATTAGTGTCTTTTATTATTCCAAAGCATCCTTGGGAACCAAAAACACCAATGCAGAAATCATGATCCCACCAGGCTCAGTGCTGTCGCTAGGCAACCCCTGATGTTGGATTTGAGGCCCTCAAAGGATGGGATTGGGATGGAAATCAGAGGTGATGTGTTAAAAAGCCACTGACAAGCAGGTGTGGTGGGACAGGAGACTCAGTATCACATGGCTCTCAGTGTTTCATGGAGCTGTGGGAGGCTGAAGTTTTTCTCCATCTTTTTAATATCTCATATTTTCTTTTGTCATATCTCGTTTATGCCGTGGTCTTAACTAAGTTTTAGAGCCGGGGTGTGTTTTATTGCAACTGTTAATCCCATAAAAATGTCATTCTCAGTTAGTTAGGAAAGCTCTGGGAAGTCTTGGCAGAGTAATAAAATTCCTGCTGCAATAATTGTGTGCCAGCCTCTGGGTATGTGTGGTGTGGTCTGGAACCCACAGGCAGGACAGAGGATTTGAGTCACAGGTGAAAGAGCACAGGGGAATACTTGAGGTATTTTGTTCTTCATCCTTTTAACTCCAGGTCTTTGAAATGAGATTGGAAATCATTGCTCCAGTGAGGAGGAGCTGCAATCTCTTCCTCTGCAGACAGAGCTTTCCCTGATGGAATAAGGAACCTTTTGTTCCCTGCCTGGCAACCCATGGACCCAGAATCCCTGCAGGGCTGGGCACAGAGTCCCCTCTCAAACAGCAACCCAAGAATGAATCCAGACTCATTTCTGACTCCATGAATCCCAAGTGATTTCTGACTCCATGAATTCTCAGTGATTTCTGACTCCATGAATTCTCAGTGATTTCTGACTCCATGAATCCAAAGTGATTTCTGACTCCATGAATTCTCAGTGATTTCTGACTCCATGAATCCAAAGTGATTTCTGACTCCATGAATTCTCAGTGATTTCTGACTCCATGAATCCAAAGTGATTGCTGACTCCATGAATTCTCAGTGATTTCTGACTCCATGAATCCAAAGTGATTGCTGAGTCCTTTCCTTGCTGTTGAAGGGAAGCAGCAGGAGCACCTGGAGTTCCCTTGGCTCACTCTTTGGGCTGAGGGCTGCAGAGAGCCTGGCATGGCTTTGCCAAGGGGCTGTGGCACAGCTCCATGGCCAGCCTGCTCCTGGGGATCTTTAATGAGACTTTAATGCCACCAGCCATGCCAGGAGAGCGTGGGATTGCTCCAGGCTGAGTCAGAGCTGTCCGTGGAATTCTGCATCTCTCTGGGAGGAGGGAAGGCTCAGCTGAGAGGAACACATCAGGAATGAGCCCCAAGCTTTGTTGCACCAGCCTGCAGTCATCCTCATCTCCTGCAGCCTCAAAGTCTTCATTTGCTTCAGAAAGGAATAAATTAGGATCCTTCCAGAGGCTATAAAGCTGTGCCTGTCAGGCTGCTGATGGAGCAGATCCAGCCCTGTGTCCCCTGTCACCAGCCTGACTCTTCTCCAGCACAGCCAAATTGATGATTTCTGCTCCTGCTCTGTCGCCCACAAAGAAAGAATTTTTTCTTTGATAAGACACAGACACATTTGGTGTGCCTGGATTTGTGCTGCTCTCCCCAAACACCCCATTTCAAACCAGAGAAACCCGAGCACAGCCAGGAACAATTTCTGTGCCAAACAGGAGCGTGGTTAGGCAGTGAGATTTACTGGCTATTTCCTGACCTTCATCCCTTTTCTTCCTGGCTTTAATTGCCCCCTATAAAATCCCCTTGCAGCACAGGGAGCCCAGCAATGCCCTGGGCATTCCCTGGGCCTGGCTCTGCTGTACCAGGGCACTGACACTGCTTTTGACAGCTTTTCCCTGGAGCCTTTCCTCCCTGTGGACTATATCTGTACACTCCAGCCCATGAGCCCTGGGAAGTATCTGCAATGTGAAATTCTGCACTCTCTCATGCTACAGAAAAATTAGCAGCAGGCTCTGTTTAGTAATTAGAACTAAAATCTGAGTATCCCACATTTGCTTCAAGAAGAGGCAGGCAGGCACTCCAACATCAATGCATCCATGCAGGCTGCACTGTATTTTGTATTTTCACCCCTGCCACCAGAGGTGAGGGCTGCTGGCTCCAGCAATCTGATGCCACAGGGATGTGCTGTAAAATGTCCTGGAAAAGCATTTTAGGAAGGTTCCTGAAAGATTCTGAAAAAGTTCAGTGACAGGGGCTTTTCCAATGGGATGCTCTGCCCTGGGTATCAGGGCGTGAGTGAGGTGGGATGTGGGAAGCTCTGTGTGGAAATGAAAAAAAAAGAAATTCTGCCATACTTTCACATCACCAAAGATATCAGCACAGAAAGAACCTTAAAGGAAATACTGAAAACCTGTCATGATTTCCCTGTGAGTAAACCTGTTGTTTAGACCAGCTTGTAGCTTGGAATTAGCTCTGAATATCCCTTGATTATTGAATCAATTAAACTAATTAAAATTATTTATTGATAAAACTATTGAATCAATTGAATAATCCCTTGATTGCTGATTATTGAAAGGGATGTGATCAGGACTGAAGAGAATCTGCTGAGGAATTAGAGAAGCCAAAAAAAAAAAAAAAAAAAAAAAAATATATATATATATATATATATATATATATATATATATATATAAAGGGATCTGTTACAGGAAAATGTGTTTTTGCTGAAAATTGGATTGACTGCTTAATCTTATCTGAATATCTACAGGATATATACAATGTATGGAATTTGCCAGGCCATGTGTTGAGGTCTGGTCCTGAACTTTGCTCCAGCAAACCAAGGAAGGACCAGGCATTAATTACTCAGCATCATAATGTGCATGTAGGACAAGAGCATGAAAATGTTCCTGTATCTCCAAGTGTGTCCATCAGATACCAAAACCAGAAATAAGTCTGTGAATGATAAAGCCTTTCCCTCCTTGGTTTTTGTTTGCAGAGGTGTCAGCCCAGCTCTGCCCTGGTTTATGCTCTGTGAGGTGCAGAAGGCTTCCCACCAACATTTACCAGGCTCTGAGCTTGCTTGGCTGGTGATTAAAAGAAGATCAAGCCAAACTTCTTCACACTGCAGCAAAACCTTCACAGCACTGGCATCCAGACTGGCAAATTTAAGAGAAAAGGTTAATATAAAACTCACAGTTGAGACAGTAAAGGATATCCGAGGTGACATGTTGGCCATGAGCTCTGCTTTGGGCTCTGGGGAAAAAAAATCCAGAACAAGGTTAGTTCTAACCTTCAAATTAACCTTTTTCTATTTTTTTCCTGCAGCCAGAAGAAGACCTACAGGCCAAGATGTCGGCTCGAATATTTTGTGTGTATTTCAAACCTCTGCTTTGACCCCATTTTCATGGTTTAGTCTCTGCACTTACCCAATATCAAGAGGCTCTGTGCTGATTACTCTGTTTTCCTGGGACCAGAGGAAAGACTAAACATTAATTGTGGGCTGCTTTAGAATTCCTGCTTTGTTTCAGCTGAACCTAATTCAGTTGTCTACTGTTCACCATGTTGGTTTTGGTTTTTGTTTTGGGTTTGGTTTTTTTGTTTTTTTTTCCTGTGGCCCTACTATTTTATTTTTTTATTTTCCTGGCTATTTGCTCCTTGTCATTTGCAGTAATCTGATTTCATTTGTTCAGCTCTTGGCATAGTCTCCCAGTATAGTCAGCTGCTGCCATGAATATGTGGAATTTCTGCAATCTGACTAAATATCAATAGACTATTGAACTTTTATATTATGCATCCTTGTAATCAAGTCAACTGCTTGAGAATTTGCACATCTATGCATTTAGATGTGGAAAAAATAGGCTGTGTTCATGTAATTAAAGTCTGTATCATAATACTTGTGCATAAATGGGCCAAATTAAGGTTTTGCAGGCAAGTTTTCATTCCAGCACTTCCTCTTTGTTTGGTGCTTGACTTTGCAACCTGAAAGAGATTTCTAATGTCTTTCTAAAAAATTTTTATTCATAAAATCCATGGCAAACTGAGCTGCTGAATTGTCTGTGGCCACAGCCCCTTGCTGTGAGTGAATAGTCATAAATAAGGTTTGCAGATATTAAAGGTGAAGGGAGGCAAGGGAAGCAAAAGTTGCTGAGTTTTCTCAGCACCAACTTTGTATTGGGATGGAAAATGGGGCAAAAAAACCCCAAAATCAGGAGATTTGTGCATTTTGTGCCTTGGAACCCCAATACAAAAATCACACTTTTTAAACAGAGATGCAGGAACATTTTCTATACAAGTCAGCAAAAGAAGGACAAAGTGAGACAGCTGTGAATGAAAAAAAAAAAAATTTGTTCTCAAAATTTTCATAACTTATCGAGTTTTGAGCCCAGGATGTTTGGTTTTGTTTTTTTGTTTTTTTTTGTTTTTTTTTTTTTTTTTTTGGTTTGGTTTATTTTGGTTTTTGGGGTTTGTTTTTGGGGGGGGGGGTTGTTTTTTTTGTGGTATCAGAAAACCACAGGCCAGCTTTAAATTGTACAAATTGTACAATTCCACCAGCTTGGTATCATTTGGGTGCTAAGACAGGAATTAAACTGCTAGATAAAAACTAAATTGTCTCCTTTGAGCTGGGATTGAATGAAAGGAAGGAGCTGGAGGAATGATGATTTCTCCATGAAGAGGGGAAGATCAGCATAAATCAAAGAGAAGAGGATGTTTGTCAAGGCAGCTTGGTCAACACTTGGAAGGGGATGCAGAGGAGTTGCCTGTCATATCAAGGGACATTTTATTTTAAAAATACTATAGATTTATTGTACATTTGTAAATTTATTGTACATTTATAATACGTTTATTAATTTATTATAATTATTTATTATTGATTTGTTATAGATTTGTATATATATTGATTTGTTTATATTTTATTCTAAAAGATTTAATGTTCTGCCTGATATCTGCAGCCTTTGCACTAAAATCCTTTCAGCAGTGGCCCATGTGCTGTGCTGGATGGTTCCAGCAGCTCCCACCCTCCCAGAAAAGCAGGAAAATTTTCCAGCCTGATTGCTTCCAACACCAGGAGGACCAAACTTATTTAGGGGCACACATGGAAAGCTGACAAAGGATCAATTTCTTAACTGGAATAGCTAGTGGGGAAGGCAGAAATGGAAACAGGAAAAAAAATTTTAAAAAATTAAAAATACTAAATTTGGTAAGTGCAGTGCCTTTGAAATGGCTTTAAAAGTGGAATTATGTGGGCAGTATCACCAGAGAAGTGTTCTCAAACTTAGGAGGCCCTTTTTGTGCTTAGATCTTGGACTTGCCTTAAGTTTAAGCTTTAAGGCCTCTCCCCATTGGCTACAGCAAGAGCCCCAAAGCCTGCAGCCTCAAAATACAATAATTCACCCATAAAATTGCACAGGGAGTTTCCCATCAGCAGCAGACCTGCAGAATTCCTGTGTGGCAGTGGAGTCCTCTCTGAACTGTTGTTTTCCTGCTCTGTATGGGGCTCATTTCCATGGATGGCCATGGCACATGGAAATTCTGCATTTTTGATTTTTGAGTATTCCAAGATGTCTCTAATTGACATCTTTGGATTATCCATTGGTCCAGCACAGTATCCTCTCCAAAACACACACAAATAAAGACATTTCTCTCCTTGTTGGAGGCTCAGCTGAGAATTCCTTCTGCATTTCCTTGGGTTGTTGAATTTTCTCTGAAATGCTCCGTTAGGCTGTTTGCAGTGTAAACACTCTGTCTTTAGCTGGAGGTACACACAAAAATGCTTTGGGGAAGTTCCTACTGCTCCTGCAGCACCATGCTGGGAATATTTTGTGCTGTTCCCAGCAGATCCTTCTATTATTTCTGTAAATATTTGCTCTGAGGAACAGCAAACAAAATTTTGGAAGACTGTAAAGACGTTATTCAAAATTATGGTTAATATTCACGGAATGTTCTCTTGAGTCACTATCTGCTCTCTCCTGGCTGCCTCTTTTTATTTCTTCTGTGTGAATCTGAATTCAGATTCTGTATCTGAGAAATACCAGGAGTAATGATTTTTGTATCTGGATATTGTGTAAGTGAAAAAAAAAAAATTAACACATTCTATGCAGCCACTCTGTAACATATTGCATAAGAGATCATAATAGATAAAAGAGGCTTTGACTTATATTTATTTTTAAAGTTTATTTTTTTAAAGTATCAGGGATACCTTTGAAGCATGAAAGTCTTTTCAAAATGAAAATAAATTCAGTAATTTCTATTTTATTGCTCAAATTAAAATTTAGACATAGAACAAAAATAAAGGTCATGTCAGATGAGGTGATCCAGCAAAAGAGCATCACTATTTGAATCTCAAAGTTGTGAATTCCCAAAATGTGCATCTCAAAAATTTGATGTTGATAATTTTAAAAATACTACTGGACTTGTGGGAGATGCAATTTTTAAAAATGTTGCTTTCACACCTTTTAAATTGCAATTAGCATGATTAGAAATTAATGTCAGGTCTTTGATGGAGCTGAGATTCCCATGGAATCCCCTGGCTCCTGCAGATGGGCTTCCAGAAATGCCAAACTCACAGTGCACCACTGGCCAGGGGAGGCTTGGGAGTGAATTGAGGAGATCCCTCCAGGCTGCTGCTGAATCCCAGCATTTTCATCTCTTTGCTGGGAAAAACCCACCCCCTGTGGCAGGGCAGATGAAACTTTGTGGAATTCTTCCTCCTTCCATGAAAACCAACACAAAGCTCTGCCTCTGCTGACTTTCTCCTTGGAGCATCTTGGGGTCCATCTAAATTCTCCAACATTCCCTTTCCTGAGGCTTCTCCTGATCCTTTCTGGCCACTCTGCACCTGCTCCCACCCAGGCAGGTGAGAAGCCCTGGGGAAAGAACTGGGGACAGAACCCAGGCAGGTTTCTCCCTGTTAAGGGAAAGAATTTGGGACAGAATTGGGGACCCTAAATGGACTTTCCCCCACCCCCAGCTGTGATTCCCATTTTGTTATCTCTCCCCAGTCCTTGGAGCATCTCCCTAATTGCAGCTCTGCTGTTGGGATGAATTCTCCTGAGTGTTCTGACACCTTCCCCAGCCTGGAGAATAGATTTAATAATGAGACAATGGGATTCTTCTGTTCCTGCCCACCCTCACTGAGTGCTGCTCGTGATTCTATTCTTATCTGCCATATCTGCAATGCTCCTGCTTTTAAAGGGTTTGGGGGAGTGCAGCAAAATATCAGAGGAATAATTCAGTTAAAGCTGGAGAGAAAGGACATTTCAGCACACCAACAACCCCACAGGGCTCTCTGTTCCACCACCCCATTCTCTGGCAGCACAGTCATTTTTCCATGTCCACACTCACAGCTGGAGTGAAGACTCTCCCTTCTTTGTTGGTATTCCTGCTCAGAGATTAAGTGGGGATCATTTCTGTGGATAAATAAGTGCTATGAGTGATTTCAAATGTTTTTCTTTCCATCCTACAGTCACAAGGTTTCCAGACTGGTAAAAAGAACAAAATGCATGTGTTAAATAATCATTAATCAGTGGTGCACATTTTATTTGAGGAGGTGGTGCTTGGAAGACCTTTGTAAAGGAAGCAAAGTCCTTAAATTCTATTTCTTGATGTTGTTTCTGCTATTGAAACTTTGTTTTACTTGATAAAATACTTCTGAGGTGAAGCAGAGGGACAGAAATGTGTGGGTTTACACACTGCCCTTGTCCTCAGCAGTGTCACTTGCCATCAGCTGTGTCACCTCTGGATGTGCCCTCAGTCACAGATCAAGCTCTGTAATTCCTCCTCACATCAGTGTGGGAGGGAAACTAAGTAAATTCCAAAAGTAGGAGTATTTCTTGTTTCTAGTGCAGTTATAGCTAAATATATCCTGTAACAGAACTTGGGAAGAGGGGAGAAAACCCTCTGGTGCAGAAAACACAACTGCATCCCTTCATTCCACAACAGTCTGAGCTGGCTAAAATACCAAATGTAAGGAGGAGATGTAAGGTTTCCTGAATCCTGGTTCATCCATAAGTCAAGCTACACAATTCTGCTCTAATTCCACAGAATCAAAATTATGGTAAAGATCAGACACCAATATAAAAATTTACTTTTCTCCAAACCAAAAATCTCACTCACATCAGTGTCTTTTTTTTGGGCTTGTTATCTTTTTGGTTGTTTGTTTGTTTGTTTGTTTGTTTTTGGTTTTGATTCTGTTTTGGTTTTTTTGGTGCTATTTTCACCAAGCTTGGAATTAAGAACCAGGTTTGGCGGGATCCAAACATAGAAAAAAAAAAAAAAAAGTCTTTCTATTCTGTATACAATTCAAAGATATTGAGTCAAAATTTCTCTGCTAAGTGATGCAATTAACTTCTAACAACACTTGTTAAAGCCTGGGCTGCCTCTGAGCCCAGTCTTTCTAGAGGACAGAGGTTTGGGTGGGGTTTTTTTGTTTATGGGGACATGAATCTACAAACAGGATGACTTTTCTGCATCCTGACAAAATTTTGGGTCTGAAAAAGATCTCTGAGCTCGTGGCTGGCTGCCAGATGTGAATAAACAAATACAATTGCTCTTGCTGTCGGTTTTACATCCAACTTTCAGCAGAACTTGGGCAGTTCCTGGGGTTTGAATTGCTCTGGTTTAGGTTTCATCAACAGAAGTTTTTCTTTGAGAGGGCAAATTGCAGCAGACACCAAAGGAGGTCAGCTCCCTTTCATAGATAATAACTAAAAAGGGACATTCCTCTGAGAAATTATTGGTCACTGGAGATGAAGGCCCTGGTTAAACTCTCACTAACTCACTGGTGTGAGATTTTTTTTTTTTTTTAAAAAGGGAGGCTGGCACAGAGAAATTTGTTTGTGATTTTTGCAGCTCACTTGCTCATCCCCAGATGTGTGCTCAACGTGCTAATTAATTCTCATCCCAAAAGCTTTTTAACCACAGCAGATGAAGGCTGACACTTTGTGTTCTTCATCATCCCTCAGAGGAGGGGCAGAATTCAGCAGGCTGATTGTTTAGGAGGTGAAATACAGCAGGGTGAGATGTTTGTGGTGTAAAAATATTATTAATTATTGATCATTATTAGTATATATTATATTATATTATATTATATTATATTATATTATATTATATTATATTATATTATATTATATTATATTATATTATATTATATTATATTATATTATATTATATTATATTATATTATATTATATTATATTATATTATATTATACATATTAATTATAAATTATTGCCCACAGCTTTTGTGGGCAAAACCAAATAAAAGTGGGTCCTTTGCTGGCCTGGAGGTGAATTATCCATGTGGTGGTGGGGAGAGGAGATCCAGAACCACTGGAATTGCACACTGAACCCCACATTGATGGATTTCCAAGGAGTTGGGGGTACAGGTTGTTAAACAGGAAATTCTGAGTTTCTGTTTTAGGGTGGAGGAGCTGCACAAAGCAGGGAGGTGGTGACTGAAAGCAAAAGAGCTCTTGATTTTGGAACTGAAACAGTTCTCTGAAAAGGGTTTGGTTTGTTTTTTCCCACAATGTCCTGAGACATCCATCTAAGCTCTGTGAGATACATGTGTGAGTTCCTGAAGGGGAACTGGGACAACTTTTCTGCAGGTAAATTCTCTCTTGAACAGAAAGAGTGGACACTGAGCTTCCCAGAGCCACATTCAGACCCAGCACTGCCTATTTTACATTCCTTTGCAGCTTTTCATGTTATTTTGGAGGATAATTTGGCATTTTGTTGCTGATTACCATGAAAGCAAGCAGGGAATTCTTATTTTACAGGGCTGTGAAGGACTGTGGTGGCTCAGCTGCTCTGGGGTGGTCACTGGAATTTTCCCAAACTCTTCCAGGGCTTCCTGCTCAGGAATTCCAGCTTGGGCTGCACCACAAGGGTGGCTTTGATCATTTTGTGGAGGTTGTGTAGCTTCTTCTTTTCAGGAGAACTCAGCAAAATCCTCTCCCCATTCTTCTCTTTCATGCTCTGCCTTCTTAATTAAACCTTTAACGAGGCCATTCTCTTGTCATGCTTGGTTCCCCCTGAAACAGCTGTATCCAAAGAGATTGCCAGTGCATTTGGATTTGTATCTAATAATGAAATTAAAACCTTTCTGCTGTGGTGGCCTTCAGGTCTCCAGTTTTTAGTTTTATTAGAAGAGCTAAGCTACACGTCTGAGGTTTTGTTTCTCCTCAGATAACCCAGCAGGACTGCAAATGAAATGAAACTCTCCATTAGAGTCTTTCTGTGAAATGTCTCAATTTTACATCCTAAAAATAACCCTAAGAAATTACAAAGCTATCATCTTTGGCCACCTTTGTGGACTATTTCTTTATTGCTTTGGATTTAAGGAAGTAAAAGGTTTTTCTAGGCATTAACCAGCTGCTGCTTGCAGTTTTTAAAGGTTTTAAAGTGAAAAAAATCCGTGTTTTCTGTGCTGTCTCTGCCCTCCCTTGAGCATGTGTACATCCAGGAAATGATGGCAGTTCTCCAGTAATATAAAAATAAAAATAAAAATAAAAATAAAAATAAAAATAAAAATAAAAATAAAAATAAAAACAAAAACAAAAATAAAAATAATACAGTCTCAGGAGTTTGGGGCTTTTTGCCCAGATTTAGCTTCCAAAGTGATTTCTGCAATAGTTTAATTTTTTTTTTTCTTATCTAAATTGATCTGAACCAAAATTCACTCTTCTTCCACAAACAGCAATATGGCTTGAAAAGAACCCCCAAAAATCTCATAGCTCTCACTTTCTCACCAATACTTCCATAATCTTTACATAGTTTAATTTATACAGGAATTATGTGTGAGAAATAAATTGCTGGGGCAGTGCAATGAAGTCTTCTATGTAAATACACTGCCAGATAATATATTGTATTGTAAATAACAATTTTTTATCTCAGTGCACTGTCTGAGGCAGGGGGCACTGCAAAATGTGTCCCTCACTTCAGAAAAACTTCTCACAGAGTGCTTGATTCAATTCTGTGCTTTTTGTGGAGAGATTTTTTGGTTGTGGTGTGTGATTTGGGTTGCCAGTGCTCATCCCTGTAATTCCCTTCCAGTTTACTGGGAACTGTGATACCAAAACATCCTGGATAGGTTTTGGATGGCCCAAATCTCTGCAGTGCTCTGTTTATTGCCAATCCCAAACCCAATGCCACGTGTGCATGGTGGAAATCCCAGATACTCCCCCAAGGTGGATGGAAAAAACATCAGAGCTGCTCTGCCATGGAGAGACCAGAGCCCTGTCCAGGGGAACCAGTTCAAAGAGATTATTTTAGAAAGGAAAAACCAGGCAAAACTTGGAAGTGTGGTCCTGAGACAAGCAATGGAAAGTCTTTCAGGTGTATTTGAGCACTAAAATTCATCTTATTGCTGCCCACACTGCCCCAGCCCTAAAATCCCTTGACCATGAATCTGGGTTGGCTCTGAGTGCAGTGAGCTGGTGAGAGCTGAAGCCACCCTGGAATTTGGTGCTGAGATGTGTTTTCTCTTTGTGGCTGGGCCAAAAAAAAAGAGGATTCTGTTGCTCTGTGAGCATCCTGGCTGGTCCAAACCCTCCAGAGCCCTTCTGAGCTTGGTCTCTGGCTTTGCAAACAGCAGGGCTGGTTTTCTCCTGCCAAAAAAAACACATTTAGCCAGAGTTCTGCCTGGTGAGAGGCTGCTGCAGATAAGGGAGCAAAATCTCCTGGGCTGACTAGCTCTGAAATAAAGGAGGTGCAGCACAAAGGAGCCTCCTCGTGGCTGGCTCTGTTTATCTTGTTCTTCCTTTGGACATCTTCCTGTGCTGCTCCACTCCAGGGAAAGGTTTGCCCTTGGCTGGAATCAGGATGTTCTTCATATTCTGCACTTTGTTGTGTGTCTTCTCCTAAAAATAAATAAATGAATCAACACTAATTCCTTTGGCTCATGGCTCCTAATAAATAGTTTTGGCTGGGCTAATTATTTCTACATTGCCACCAGCTCTGAAGTTTTGACTTCTCTTATACTTCAGCAGTGACTTCCACAAATAAAGATGTCTTGGTCTCTCCAGAGGGTGGAAGAGAATTAATATTCACATAAGCTAATTCATATTTTCAATAGGTAACTCCACGGCTTTCCAAAGTTTTTATGGTAACTCCATGGCCTTCCAAAGTTTTTTATGGCCCCTGACAAAAAATAATTTGAAAATGCTCTTCAGTCCTATATGATTTAGAGGTCAAATGCATATTTCCTCTCAAAGCACTATTTTACAGGGTCAAAAGTGGGATGCAGGACAACTTGATTAAATCAGCACAAAGTGTGCTGGAGGAAAAAGAAATTCAGATACTCCTGCAATGCAATGTGAAAGGCTTACACTTTTATCTGTAGAAGCTTCCTGGTCACCTGGGCTGAGAGCAATGCATATGAAACCTTTTCTCACTTAGATTTAAATGGATGCAAAAGGAAAACTCTGTCTTGTCAGCTGTGAAAAACTTGTAACTTTGTTTTTTAAGGTTCTTGTGTAATTTTTTTTACCTGTACTTGCCCGTGCATTAATTCTCAATATCCTCTTTGTGCTGAGATTTTGAACCAGATAAAAAAGAGAAGAAATGCCACTGGATATGCCCCAGAGTGAACAAACTGCATAATGGGATGTGACACTGCTAAACAACCCCATAGTGTCTGAGGGGAGTGTTGGGGTAGGCTGTGATTTACATATTTCTTTTTGTGTGTTCTTCTCTGCAGAGCAGGTTTCAGCTCTTCTGGAGCAGGGGAGGACATTTCACTCTTTATTTCCTGTCAGTCCTTCCCAGCAGGTCTGCATCTCACCGTGGCCCTGCAGTGACTGCCAAGATGAAATGAAGAGCATTAGGGAGTTATAGAGCTGGCAGTAGACTGAGAAGATTATAAATGCCTTTGAGTATAAAAATAATCCACCAAGTTAAGAATCTGGCTCAGAGTTCAATAAGACTTGACCAGGAAAATGTCATTTTTTATACTTTCAAAGCTATTTTGTGGATGGGAAACCTTGAAAATTGCTTCTTGTGGGAGTGTATTGGACAATACAGTGGATACAAGGGAGAGAAGTTGAGCTTGAGAGAGATTTAGTTGCTAAATGTGATTTTGGTCCATTAATTTCTGGAAAATAATTAGAAGTGCAGTGCAATTCCTTTTCCCTCTTTTTCCTGAAGTTGTTTTTCTTCACACTCAGGCTGTGATCCATGGGGATCAGCACTGACCACTCCACATGCACAGCACTTTGTCCAGGGGGAGTCACCCATTCAGCTTCAGGGAAAAAAAAATCCATTTTCTCACTATTTCTAAATGAATCCATCCAAAGTGAGACCCCCAATCTGTTCTGTTTGCCCCCTTAATTGGTGGGGTTTTGTTCTTTCTTTTCTTTCTTTTCTTTCTTTTCTTTCTTTTCTTTCTTTTCTTTCTTTTCCTTCTTCTTTCTTTTTTTCTCCTTCTTCTGACTGTGGCACCACCATTGAGTCTGCTCCTTGCCTTGATCTTGATTTTCCCCCCAAATATTTGCCCATAACCCTGTCCATGCCAGGCTATGGATATTCTATTTTATCTGAGTTGAAACATTACACTGCCCACAAATTCATAGTTTTGCCTTCAATATATAAAGTATTAAATTAAATTGTGCTCACACTTGATGGGGTTTAATTTTTTTTTTTTAAGTCTATCAGTGCTCCTCAGACAAGCCAGGTGTCACATTGAGGCACCACCTGCATATTTATGAAATTATTTGTATTCAGAGGCATTGTCTGATGTTTTCTGGGCACTTTTCCACACTAATAAGTGTTTAACTCAAGATACTAGGCAGGTAACCTGAGAAACCAAAGCCAACCATAATGTTTTGCAAAATACTTCTTGTAAGTCCAAACTAAATAAATAAGTGAGCACTGAATGATTGCATTTCTTTGTTTTATTGAATGTGTTGCTAGCTCTCCAATGAAATACACTCTTTACAAGAAAATAATTAGGGCAGTCCTGATTCCTCAGAGGCACATTTATTTCTTTCTGCTCCTTGCCTGTAGATCAAAGAGATATTGGACAGTTATTTTCAAGTAATAGCAGGTTTCAGTTGTAAGTTTGATTTATGCTAGCGTTTCTCATGCATTGAAAATGTGCACTTGGTGCTCCTCTGGCTAAATTAAATCTTGATTTTCAATTTATATATTTGTCAATCAATAAATCTGTTTGATGGGAGCAGATAGACTCCCTCTCCTTTTTCTGTAATAAATAGACTTTCTATCATTTTTGGATGTTAAATACAAGTAGAGAGCTCAGCTGGCAGTGAAGTCTTTGCTCTCCTCCATGGAATTTTAAGGGATATTACTGGAATCCACCAGCCCCAGAGGTTTTATGCTGTGGTTACAATCCCTGGGGGATTTTCTGGAGGCAGTGCTGCCAGAGTGGACTGCAGGAACTTTGCTCTTACTCATTTCCCAGTGTGGTGTCTTAGTCAAACCTACAATCTAAGCCCTAAAAATCAAAGTTCACCCATGTCTCAAGTGCATCCAGCCTTCCTCTGAGCCTGTCACACAGCCATAGATCCAAGGTCAGCATAAAAAAAAAATGTTTTATAGAGACTTTTAAAGCATTTCTAGTTATAAATCTAGGTAGGAATGTGGGCACATGCATGCAAAACTTGTGTGAGGATGACAGTGAGCCCAGGAGCAAATGGCTCTGCAGGTTTAGAATTATTATTTGTGAACCCCAATTCACAGATATTGTACACAATTAGTTAAATGCCTATTTTGAGTTCTGAGGATTTGTTGCTGCTGTTTGTTTTTTTTTCTTTCAGCTTCCCACACTGAGCATGGGCAGCTTCCACCACTCTCTGCCCAGTAAAATCCACTCAGCAACGTGAGAGTCCAGTCCTGAGCACCAATTCCCTCCTTTGGACTGGGGTGTAAGAGCTCTGCAAAATTATTTGCAACTCCAGCTAAAAAAACTGGGATAAACGTGACTTCTGCAATTGCATGATGTCTATTTTCTAAAAAAACTCTTCAAATTAACTAGGGGTAAACAGAGCAAAGTCAGGGCTGTTTTGAACAAGTTCTCTCTTAACTGGCTCTTCATCCTCAGCTTTAGGCACAACATAACCACAGACCCAAAACTGCAAAGTATTGTGTGATTTCCCTTATTGTTAATTGATTTGAGGGTTGCAATTATAATTTCACAAATAAAAGGCCTCAACTACATCAATTTTTCCCTTGAAAACAGAGGGGAAGAGGGGTGGAAAGGTGAAGCATTCCCTATGGAGAATTAGGAAAATATCTTAGGAAGGTTCAGGAGGAGTATTGCAGTGCTCTGTTTATTTCACCCTAAGAGATTTTTTTTTTGGAGGGCACTCCACTTCAAAGAAAATAAAACAGAGGAAACCAAAATGTTTAAAACATAAAAACCTACAGATTTTCTGTGAGCTGCCTAAAGGCATCCCCACTCCTGTGTGTTGTGGCTGCATCCTTTGGCACGAGCTCTGCTCTCGTGGCCATCAGGGCTGTGGGGATGTCTCTGCTTGGCTCCACCTTTGAAGAGTCTCTTTAGGAGCAGAGTGAACATTGTCCAGGACTGAAGCTGAGCAGCAGCTGGTTTAGGTTGCAAAGCAAGATGCAACTAAAAGGATGTATTTTATCACTATTTGTTGAAACTAGGTGGAGCAGTGTTCTTTATCTCTTTTATGACTTATCCCTCATAATTTTTTTGAGGGATATCTTCTGTTAATGGGCCAGCCATTAAAACCAGGTGGGGCAGTTTTCTTTATCTTGTTTACAACTTATTTTTTGTCTAGGGAGATATTTTTTGTTAATGGGCTACTGAGTTTTACTGCATGACTGATAAAATTACCTCATCCCATTGTGAGATGCCCCACCCAGGGGGAGGAGCCAAGCATTCCTCACCTAGATAAAAACCTGAGATTTGGCACACCACAGCAGCCTTTTTCTATTGGATTTTTGGAGGAAAACTACACTGTTTTACAGGATTATTGCTTTAACATAACCACATCTGTCACTGCAGGAGGATGCAGCCACCATTTAATGGGACTGCTACCAACACCCTGACCTACAGGGTGTCAGGTTATATTCTGACTCTGTCATTGCTTTGGTTTATTTGGTTTATTAATATTATTATTATTATTACTGTATTTTTTTCTTATTTTCCTAATAAAACCCTGCTATTCCTATTCCCATATCTTTGCCTGAGAGCCCTTTCATTTCAAAACTACAATAATTCAGAGGGAGGAGGTTTACATTTTCTATTTCAAGAAAGGCTCCTGCCTTCCTTAGCAAACACCTGTCTTTTCTAACCAAAACAGATTTTGGCACCCAACAGGGTGGACAGAGCTTTTCTGTTTGATGGAGCAGATCTTGCTGCTTGGTGGTGATTAATTCCTCCCTCGGTTTTTGGTTAAGTGTAAAATTACAGAAAAGCTAAAGCACTCCTGTTGATCACTACAGAGGCACTTCCTGTTCTCAAAGTCCTTCTTACAGGGTTTGCAGGGAATTGTTTTGTTTCAGGAGTTATCTCCCACTGGAGGGTTCTTAGTGCAGTGATCAGTAAAATATGTTCACCTTGAATAGCCAGGATGGCTTCAGAGGTTTTGATGGTGCTGAGTAACTGTCCCAAGGCTGGAAAGTGGCAAATGGGACAAAAAAGGGGGTGAGAACTCACAATTTATAACTCTCCAGTAATGTTTGTGCTGTGGAATGCTGAGCAAGCTGGGCAGCATTCCTTATGGACACACAAATGGGCCATGAGAATTCACAGAATTTCATACAAAGCTGACATTTGGTCAGTGTGGGTTCATAAAAGCTTCAGTTCAAGGTAGCTAAAATCAAGATACCTAAATTCTGTACAGTTTGGCACATCTGTGAAACACCCCCAGGGTTGGGGGGATCTTTGATGTGACACAGGAGGATATTTGGGGTGTGCCTGTGTTTAGGTCTGACACAGGCTGCTGTTCACAAAGGGGCTCTTGATAAATTCCAGAGGTCAGCCTGAGCCCTGTGAGGATTTTGCCAAGCCCACACATATTTCTGCATGTATACACACAATTAAACCCAGCCACCCTCGGCAGCAACGATTCCATTTGCAATTATATTGATTCTGCATGGAAATGAGCTACCTGCTCTGCACAGAACACTCTCAGCACTATTTTTTTCCTGGTGATTGACAGAAAGTGGGGGCCTCCTTTCAGAAGCAGGTTAGTGTTAGAGGAGGGAAATGCCAAAAGTAAAACCTCTGAAAAGCTTTTCCCTTGGTTGCCTTCCAAGCCCCAGCAGCTGCAGAGCGTGATTAGCTCCGTGTGGTGTCATTGCACTTTAATCCAGCTTTATTCTGTGCTTGTTTTCTCTTGCAGACATTTGTCCTTGCTGTGGCTCCAGCTGTGTGTGCCCCACCACCCCACAGGCGTTTTCCCTGGAGGATGGAGAGCATCCAGCCCCCAGGAAAGGTGTCCCCCAGGGAAGGGTGACCTCCCTGCCCTGCCCTGGTGTCCCCACTGAGGGAGGTCACTGAGCTTTGCTGCACAGAAATCGCAGTCAAACGCTGCCATCCCCCTGTCCCTGCAGCCAGGGACAGCTCTGGCTGTGTTTGGTGGCCTCTGGGTCACCAAGGCTGGGCTGTGCCTCCTGGGCTGGCACTGTGGCACTGCTGCAGTCACAGGGCTCAGGGGACACGAATCTGCCACTTGTGCCATGACACAGAAGGTGATGCCACCACCTCAAAGCTGAGCTTGCAGCAGTTCCCTTCTCCTCACAAGTCCTGCCTCATTTTCCATCCTCACTTTCTACCTCCACATCCATGCCTTTCTTTGGGACAAACCCTATTCCTATTCTGATATTTTGGAATAATAGGGCAGATTTAGACCAGATATCAGTGAGAAATACTGTACATGAGGGTGGGGAGCCCTGGCACAGGGTGCCCAGAGCAGCTGTGGCTGCCTCTGGATCCTTGGAATTGTCCAAGGCCAGGCTGGACACTGGGGCTGGAGCAGCCTGGGACAGTGGGAAGGGTCCTTTCAACTGGACCCTTTCAACACAAACCATTCTATAATTTTATTATAATCTCCCTTAAAAATAAACTTTATAAAGCTGCAGGGAGGTTTGGGAGGTTTTTTGTTTTGTTTTTTTTGGTTTTTTTTTTGTTTTTTTCTGGGCTGGGAAGGTCACTTAACTCATTAACAGCTCTCTACCTCTGAAAAGGAAACCAAGCACTTTAAATCCTTGAGCTCTTTAAATTCTTGAAAGTATCAGTGTTGCACAGTCAGACTGAAGCAGATGAAGAAGCAGGCAGTCCCAGGGTGCCATCAGGTCCCAGATGTGGGGACCATCTTGTCCCCATCACCAAAGTCTCCCCACAAGAGATGTAAGAGATAAAACCTCCCCCTGCTTTTTGTACCCAGAGTATTCCTCATTTCAGCTTTCACTGTGGCCTGTGGGGACTGCCAAAGTGACAGTGCCCGTGGAGTTGCCCAATTTTCTCACGGACTGATGGAACTTGTGCAGTTTGATGTCCAAGCAGCTGTGAGAAGTGAGTTGTTAGTCAAGTGCTGTAGTTTCTTCCAGGGGTAACTCTGACTCTCTCAAATGCTGTGCTTTTTAGCTCTCTCCACATGTAATGAAGTGATAGCTGCTTTGAAAAGTGGTGTGATATTCTGGTATATTCTGCTGCCCCACTCTGTCTTTTAGAGCCACACTTGCACTTTGTTCACCCCACCCTTTGTCTTTGTGCCTGTGAAATCCTGGCAGTGCAGAGCAGAGAGCAGGACTCCATTCTTCCCAGCCTGCCTGGAAGAAAATATGGTTATTTAATGATGAGCAAAAATTTGTATTTCAGCTTTTGCTTCAGCTCAGAGCACTCCACATTTGTACAGCTCTTTTGTCAAGTGAACTGCTCAGCTCAGCCCCCGCTGCACTGACACTGGAATTCACCCACTGCTCCATTAACATCTCATTAATCTGCACCCCAACAATGGCTCTCTGCTCACTGCTGCAGGGACAAAGCCCTGGGGAAGGACTCAGACTTGCACAGCTCCCCTGGTGCAGTGCTCCCATACAGGAACAGATCAGAGCACACAGGGACATCTCCCCACCCAGCTGGGCTGGCAGCACAAACCAGGCAGGGACAATTCAGGGATTGTCAGAGACTCACTCAGAGCCTGGCATAATTAATTACTGGGGAAAAAAGCCACTTCTAGACTTATAAAGGTATCTTACTGCACCTAAATGAACACCTTTCCTTCCAGGACTGCCATGCACACGAGTCCAGGACAAAGTGTCCCTCAAGAGGCAGAGCAGGAGCCACCAGAGCCCCATGGGGACACGTGAACTCTGCAGTCCTGCCTTGCTGGGGACAGACAGGACAGAAAATCTCCTCAGTGGCTGATGCCAACCAGACATTGTGGTTTGGAAGGCATGGGGGGTGTGATGGCCTCACCACATGATCCTCAGAACATGGAATTTATCTCCACACGTGAAGATTGTGGTAGGAATCCACTCCTAGGAAGCATTTCCTTTGTTAACTCCACTGATTCCACTGGGAAATTGAGCAGGATTTGCAATCCAAGCTCTCCCTCCTCCTTCTAAGCTGTTCTGGCTCCACTTCCATCTTGCATTTGTAATGTTTAATCTTTCCTAATTCTTCCCTGTGTTGTTGAGGCTCTCTGATGTGCCAGGGAATGGAGATGCCTCAGGGATCACACAGGGCTGGAAACCCTCAAAAAAGGGCCAGGTGCTACTGAGGAGACAATTTCTTTGCTGTGGGACAGGGAGGAGAAGTTGCCTTTCCTCTCTGAAATCACCACAAACAAACTCATTTGGGGGATCAAGCCCCCAAATAAATAAATAAACAAACAAATTGACTGTGCTTTGCTCAGGGTGTGTGGGATTACTGTGATAAAACACCTCCAAAGGACAGATTTGCTGCCTTGGAGAGTGGAGGGGTTTTCTCCTTCAGCTTGACATTTCCTGTCTCTCATTAGGTCCCTGTCACTTGCTCCTTCCCCTCAGTCTCCTCAAAATGCTGGAAGGACCAGAGAAGGGAAAAACTACCAAAAATGTGATTTCCCATTCCATGCCACACGATTTTCAAAAGCTTCAGTTTGACTCTTGCAGCAGCAATAGTTTATAATTATGGGCTTATTTCAGCCAGACTTTTTAGTGTTCATAAATCCCTGCAATCTCTTACAGCCCTCAGAGGATGTTGCTCTCAAGGTGTTCCCTGGGAGGGGGGACTGGAGCTGTGGGGAAGGAAGCCAAGCAGAAAATCTGAGATTATAATGCCAATATCTTGGGCTTCAATATTTTGAATTCAGTATCTTGAGTTCCTTTGCAGAGCATGAAGTGGATTGAGGAGAAAAGCTTTGCCTTTCCCACCTCCAGAGGCTGTTTGTATTTGTAGCATTAAAGAACACAAACATCAGGGCAAAACACAGTGAGAAGCAAAGGCACAGGACACTGAAAAAACCACTTCAGCACCAGAGAGCAGAGGAAAATTTCCCTGCCACCTCACTTTGACTTGATTTGACAACCTCATTTCATCCTCCTGTCACAGGGAATCACAGTCTCATTTTCCCGTGGCACAGTGTTGGAGGCAAAGAGCCCTGTGTGTGTTCTGCATGTTTTGCTTCAGAGCAGAGCAGAGTTAACATTTCCAGGGGCTGCCTGCAGCACCAGAACTGCCTGTTAAGTCCCCTCCCAATTAAAACAAAAATGGAGAGGTTTTACTATTCCTGTGTTCTTCTGCCTTTTCACTTGGCTGAGCATTACTGGATGCTGCCTCCCCGTCAGTCACATTTCATCTTATCCCTTTGCCTCCAGCCCTTTCGGTCTGCAGTTGATTTTCTCACCCCTCCAAGCAGGAGCTGTGAGGTCTGAGCATTTCTCAGAGCTCTGTGCAGTGGTGGCAGGGGGCTGCATGCTCCATGCAGCTGCTGGGTGTCTTTATTCCCCTCTGGAAGGCGAAGGGAGTCGCAGACACTCAGTGATTGTCGCTGATGCTCGGGGTTCTGCACACTCAAATCCATTTCTGATGCTCCTGGCAAGTGCTTTGCATGAATGTCTATGGATAAATCCATGGAAATGTGGGCAGGCCTGTGTGCATCTGCATGTAGAGATGCACATGTTTTCTGACTGGAAAATTCTGCCTGATAAATAAATTTGTCTCTCAGCCGTGGGAAGAAAATATTAAAAGCTCTCAGTGATTTAAACAAAACTTACCAAAACTGCATCCCAATGGTATTCTGACAGTTTATTTTCTAAATAACTAGATAGCCTCTGATTTAATGTGGGATGGGACTGGAATCACTGATTCCTTCACCAGCCTTGCTGTGAGTGGCTCCAAGGCCCTGCATTGCAGCTCTGTCTGCCCAGGTAAATTGTGCCTGAGATATTTGGGAGGCTCCACATCCTCCTGGAGACCATTCCCTTCCCCAGGACAACCAGGGATTAGGTTGTTGTGGCTTCCTTTGAGAGAAATTCTGGGAATTTGGGTGGTTTGGAACGTGGGCTAATTAATCCAACCCCTGCTCTTTGTAGCTCTGTGTTTCCATGGGTTTGTTCAGCATCTCAATTTGCTCATTGGAACCTTCTCCAAAAATCTGACCCCCTGTGAGGATTTTCTGCTTTCCTTCCCTTCACTGTGCAAGAGTCACATTCACCTGGGTGGCACTTCTGGGCTCTGCCATACTCAACACTTTTCCAGCATTTGATTTCTCTGAACAAACAAATATTTGAAGGATTTGAGTATTTTTGAGGTTTTTTGTTTCCACTGGGGTAAAAAAAAAAAAAAGTTAAATGGGGAAAAAAAAAAAAAACCAAACCAAAAACAGATGGAGTTAATAAAGGAGAAAATAAAGGAAAAGAGCCACCTGAAAGAGCCCTATACCAAATCTGAAACTGCTTACAGAGGCTTATAGAGCAATTCCCAAGGTTTTCTATAGAGAGAGCTGGCTCAGTGAGCAGGTTTATTTTCTGGTATTGGATGGATGTGAGCTGGTGTGGGTCAGCAATCCCCATGTCCCCACCCATGGCTGGGCTGCAGTTGGGAGCCCCAGTGGCCCCCCACGCCCAGAGCCTCTCCTGGGAGCCAGCAGCCTCCAAAGGCAAGGAGGAGCTTTAAGGAATGGTGATGAATTCATGAAGCCAACAGAGCAGAAAGCTGGATCTCCCTGAATGGCTCATTAACCATCAGCATATTAAGCTGCTAACACTGGTTAAAGTCACATCTAATGGGGATGGCACTGAGTGGCACAGTCACCCCCTGCTCATCCTCAGGGAGCAGGGGCTGCCTGGGAGAGACCCTCTGAGCAAGGGGAAGGAGCCCCAGCTCCCTTCCAACCTCTGCAAAGTGCTGCTGCCTTGGAGAGGCTCCCTGGAGCAGAATAAGGGAATAAAGTGAGGATTTATTGGAGGCACAGCTTGGGCAGTCAGAGCCTCCCAGAGGCTGCACCCAAGGTGCACAGTGGGCACGAGTTTTTCACACAATTATGAGTTTGGTCCATTCACACATCAGGGGTTAATCCTCCAATTACAGCTGCAGGCCATGAAGTCATTTACCCCCAGTTTGCTCCCCCTAAATTCACTTTTGTTTAAATATTTCACAGAGGCAGTGGGGTGTCCTTGAGATTCAGGCCTAGAGAGGAATTGTTTTGTCTGAATAAAACCTGGAGACAGTAACTAATGCTCTATATGGAGTTATAACTCTATTTTAGAGTGTGGGGTTGTAGCACTCTATTTTAGATTTATACAGGAATCAAAACATATAAAAGCTAAGGCATAAAAAAAAATATAAAAATAGATATAAAATCCTAAGGCATCAGTGGTACCATCAGATGTGCTGAGGAGAGTGGCATCACATATGGAAATCCCAGATGGAATGATGAAGGAAACCCCCAGAGATCACCCCCCATGCCAAGCAGGCACCCCCACCCCTGGACAGGCACAGGGCTGTGCCTGTCTCAGCCTCACCAGGGCTTGGAGCACAAACCTGGGAGACACTGCTGGATTTCTGTGGCCACGACCAGGGATTATTGCAGCTCTCTCCCTGTCTGTGCTGGCACATCCCAGGCATTGCTCAGGGCACAATTGCTCTGCTGCAATTACTTCTTTACCAATCCCATTCACAGCTGGGCTGGAACCAGAGCTGACAAGTGGGAGATACTTTGGGTGCATCACTGAGCTGAAATGCAGTTGGATATAAATTCTCCCACAAGGCCTCTTGGAGCAGCTTTTTGAGGTGGTTTGGGGCTGTTTCTGCACAGACCTGGTTCTTTGGGACTATGGATTTTCTGTGCTTATGTTTGGGATCCTGGATCTTTCTCTTCTAAATGTTGCTTCTGTATTGTGAGGGAAATGAGAATACGTTCTGTTTGCTTTTTTCTGCTTCTCCTTTACTTTTTTTTTTTTTTTTTTTTTTTTTTTAATTTTTGAGTTTTATGGGGAAAACCCAATTACAAATACTATTCCTTTCTTCAGCTGTACTGGCTCAGTGTGTACAGAATGAGGTGCAGGAGTCCCATCAGTGCTAACAGAAAATTCACACCTTAAACTCCTTCCTTGCCCACCAGGCTGCAATTTGTGCTGTTCTTTTGGTTCCCCCTGCCCATAACATCTTTGCTGTGCTGTTTAACATTCCAAACCCCAGCTACCTGGAGCTGAGCAGTTTACTTGCCATAGTTAAATCAAATTTAACAGCTACACATGCTTGTAGTTAGCTGAGCTGCAGGCAGAATTCTGCTATCTTGTTTTTTTACATATTATGCTGCTTATGTTAGCAAAATCCCTGCTGTCACAGCACCACTCATTCTTTCTAATACTGATTATTGCCCCCCCTTTTTTATCTCCTACTCTCTGTTCTGAATAAAGCAGCTCTTGCCCACCAGCAGAGAGCATTTGATGGGGAGGACATGGGGTTTGTTCACATTTTGTGCTAAAAGAAGCACAAACAGTGACATTATCAGCTGGCAGTGAAAGGTTTGGGGTTAGTTCTGTGTCATGTCCTGCTAATCAGGGCTGTGCTCACTGCCTTTCCCTGGCAACTTGTGAGCACTGACCCACTTGTGAGCAGCATTTCCCTAAATCCATCCCCTCTTTTCTCCCTCAGCAGTGCTGGAAGTGGCTAAAGCTGCTCCTCTCCCTCACTGACCTCACCCAGCCTGGGTGGCTTTCTGTTCTCCCAGCAATTCCCAGGCACTGGGCATTCCCAGGAATATCCCAGGAAAATTCCCATTCTTCAAGATAAACCTGTGGGGGCTCTCAGTGCTTTTTAGAGAGAATTCTTTGAGCAAGGGGAGCTGTGAGGGAAAGGAATTGCAGGTTCCCTGTGGTTAATGGCTGCTGGAAGATGAATTTCCCTCTGCCACTCATCCAAACACTCTGAGCAAGGCTCAAAGGCAGAAGGGATAAACAAAACCAACATCTGGCTCTAATTACCCCGTGGAAGCAAGAAGAGTTAAAGAAACAAACTGCACAGGAACATCAGCTGTGCTGCTCCCTGTCCTTGTTTGCCCTGCTCAGAGGCACTTTCCTGGCAGCTCCAGGCACTGGGGGATGGATGCTGCCTGTCCCCAGGGAATGGGGGATGCAGGATGCTCCTGTGAGCCCTGGGGGGACTCCTGCAGCCCCCAGGAGCAGGAGCAAGAAGGGTTTGCAGGTGTTTTTGGGGGCTTGCCCTCCCTCCAGCAGTGCTTTGTTCTCCAGGTGTGCCTCTGGGGAAGGAAAGTGTGGAACTCTCTGGGATTGGTTTTCCCCTCTCACTCCCCACCTGTTGTCTTCCTTTCAGTCCAGAGCCAAGTGCAAGACACTGCTGTGCACCACACAGCTCCCAGATCCCAGATGGGCTCCCTGGGGAACCCAGTTTTCCAATGAAATTCAACCCAGCACACCCTGAGGCTCCACGGGACCCCCCTGGCCATAAATGGGAGTGGGAGAAATAAAAGCTGCAAATCACCTGCACCTTGGGGCAAGATGTGCTCAGGTCTAAGGAGAAAGGGGGGTGATCACTGTGCAAGGATTTGGGAAGGAAATGTCATCAAGCCACATTCACAGGCAAAATACAAAAAAAAAAAAAAAAAAAAAAAAAAAAAGAGAGAGAAAAGACTACAGAGCACTGCTGATGGCAGATGCTGGTTGAGCAGGATGCAAATTGCAATCAGCCCCTTACAAAAATAACTGGAACAGACTTTGTCTTCTATTTGGAGAATTATCTTTTTGCATGTGCTGCCATCTTTTTCTCCCCCTCCTTCCTAGGAGACATTTTTTTTTCCAAATTTCTTTTCTTTTCAGGATGATCCATGCTTTCACAGATCAATTCATAGACAAATGTATGCAGAAGTGCAAGTGTGGTGATTTGTCCACCCTTTATATTCACTACAGAGAGAAAAAGAACCAAACCCCTTTTTTTCAGCACCTGACCTGACCCAATGAATTAATTTAGAAGCACTGAACAAGAATAAACAAATTCCCAACAGGTGGATGTGGAAAGTGAAAAGCTTCCAACAGAAAGGCAGAATTTGAACCTAAAGTCTCATTCATTTAAAAGGAGAAAAAAAGGGAATTCTTGACTTTAAATATTTAAAACTCATATTTTTATGCAAAGAAATGTCTGTAGTTCTCTGACTTGCTAAATGCATCTTGTTTCTTTCTCCCAAAGTATTAATTCAGAGGATGAACAGTCCTGTCAGACTGCTGATTTTAAGCATTGAGCTGTTGACAGGCAAGACTTGTTCCATCAGATCTGCTTGGGAGTGCCCTGCTCAGCCTAAAGTTGCTTGTAAATTTGACATCAAATTGGGCAAAGTTGATTTTTTTTTTTTTTTCCCAGGGGTCAGAGGAGCTGAATTATGTCAATGTAATAAAATTTCATTTGGACTTTTTCTTTTCAAGATGTTTCAGTTAGAAGCTTTAGTTAGATTTGTAAAGGGTGCTCAAAAAACCCCAAAACAACAACAACAAAAAATAAAAAAAGTAGATCTGCCCAGAACTAAAAAAAAACCAAAACCAGTTTGACCTAATCCAGACTTTAGGACAGGTAATAAATCAGAAATTCCTTGCAGATCCTGTGAGAAGACAAGACCTCTTCACATTCACAGTGCTTCATGCAGCACCTTTACAGAGAATTTTGGGACACTTCAAGTCCTTTTTATTAAAATATTGGTGATGTCAATGGATGGCAACCAATAGCAAATTCTGCTGAGTGAAATTCTGCTGTCTAGAGAAGGGGGCAGAGCAAAGGAAAACTGAAAATCAAATTTCCTCCCCAGCTCCTGTCACACTGAAGTTTCCTGCCAGACCCTGAACTCTCCATAATAAACTTGGGAAAGTACAAAAATGTCCATTTTTGGGGTTCTATTTCTCCATCCCCTCTTTAATCACCTTGCTCAGATGGTGGTTTCTTACTGAGTTTTTTATATTTATCCATGTTAAAAGCACAGATTGCAGTCACTTTAAATAGCAACCACGTGCCACAAAACTTCCTGGGCTTTCTAGGAAAACTCCCTCCAACCTAACTTCTAAATTAGCATAAAAATGTATAAAAATATGGAAGAGTTTTGTATTTTCTCCCAATGGAATGTGTATTTTGCTTGGGACTGGACAGTGGGTTGTGGATTCAGGAGGAATGACAGGCTGAGCCCCCTGATATTAGATATTTAATATTTACACAAAGCTTTCTACCTGCTCCTGGTGCCTCCTGCAGCATCCCAGCCCCACAGCACACCTGGCAGGATGTGCAGGGATCACCTTTGTGCCAGAGCAAAAATCCAAGTGCCTGGGCTGGCAATTTGTGCCAAGTGGAAACAGGGAGAGCAACTCTCAAGATTAAACCCTGCAAACTTTATTTATGTGAGTAATTCTAACTGGTCCAGAGCCTCATTTCATGCCCTGTTGCCTTTTCTGGGCAGCTCCAGAGGGAGGATTTGAACAGAAATGCTGTCCCCACAAGTCCTGGGAGCCCTCCAGGGAGGGGGATTGCAGCATCCCTTTCCTCCACTGCCATTTGGGGACCATCCTTGGTGCTCCCTCTTCCAGCAGGGAATGCTTCCTCTCCTGTTTCTCCAGCTGGTTTTGCTGTGCCTGTGCCCAGTTTGTTTCCACGAGGTGGAATTGAAGCCCAGTGTGCTGGGAATGTAGGGCAGAGTGGTAATTTAGAGGCGAGGGAAGGTCTGGAAAGCCTGTAAGGGAATATCAGAGAGGAGAAGTGGTTTCCATGACAACAAATCCACCAAAAATCTTTGCATTCATATTGATTCTAGTGATGGATGAGTCAATTTGGGGGCAGGGAAGGGGAGGGGAGGAAAAAGAAAGGAGAAAATTATTTAACCCTGATGAAGAATGCAAAATAAATGATAGAAGTTTTTCTCCCTGAAGTCCTTAAGTCAGACCAGAGCTAGGTGAGCCTGCATGCAAAGCCTGGCTTATTTCCCTGCAGTCTGGGCCACTTTGGAGGGAGTTCTGTTAATGGTGCCCCCACCAGCTGTGCTAGAAAGAGGAGAAAGGGTTGCACAAAGCAGGGCTGAATGGAATTATAGGGATTTTTCTTCTGTGGGGTGGCAGAAGCCAGCCCACAGAGAGGGAGCAGGGCAGGGATGGGCTGGAGCAGCCTCAGGACACCCCTCTGCTCTGCTCTGCTGCTCCCAGAAGATTTTCCCTTCCCTCTCTGCCTGTTTGTTCCCTGCTCCCAGCTCCAGCATCCGTGTGTCTGTCCTGCCCCTCCGAGCTCTGGGGGCTCCACACACCCAGCTGCCCCTCCAGCTCTGCCCCTCCTGAGCCCTGCTCGCATTTCAAATGAGCCCCTTGGAGATTTTGACACATTTTGCTGCTTTTTGAAATCTTCCCCTTTCATAAAGTGTGCTGCTCTGAGCTGTGCCTGTGAGGAGAAGGGAACAAAGGGAAGGGGATCAGCAAGGAGAAGCATTTTGTGCTGGGTGATGTGCCAGGGGTGCCACATGCACTGACTCTCACTGCCAGCATCAAAACCCAGCCTGGCTAGCAGAATTCAGTCCCCAACATTCCACATTCTGCCCGTGCCTCAAACTCCTTTGGAGAAATGGCTGGGTTATCTCTGAAATGTATTAAATGTATTCCAGCTGGGCTGAAACCTTCCTGCAGCCAGGGGAGCTTGGAGGGAAAGTGCCTGGCTCATCCTTGGCAGCCCATGCAGGAAAGGAGAGGCAGGGAGAGCTTCATCCTGCTGCAGCTGGGAACAAAGCAGAAAATGGTGTTTGCACCTCTTCATTGTGGTTTGTCTGGAGTCTCTTCTGCCTTCACTCAGAGCCAGGATTAAAAAACACACAAAGGAAATTGATTTTCTTGTGTTTGGGCTTGGTTGATCATTAAATCTTATCAAAAGTACAGGAAGTTCAGCAACACTTCTAGTCACCAGCTAGAAGAAGGGAAAATGGAGATTAATCCAGTTAGCTACAAACAGTCTAAAAGAGAAATAATATTTAGATTATTTATACTTTTAACCCAATAACTAAATTCCCATGACCCTCATTGTGGCAGTAATGACAAACCAGAAACTACAACCATGAAGAAGAAAGACAAGCACCCAAAGAGACACCTCCCAAAATCCCCCAGCTTGTCCCATACCTATTACTAGATTATAAAACCTCACATTAAAAACCCTTCTCCATGTGAAATCACACACTTCCATTTAACTACACACCCATGATTTTAACTCCATCACTCAAATCTGGAAGTTTTTTCCAAGGCCCCAGGTCAGAAGCAGTGTTCTCCAGGGGCTCAGTGCCTGATGGCACAGAAAGCTCAAACCCCCAGGTTTGTGGGATCCAGCAGTGATGCAGTTGCTGCAAAACTCCAGTGCAGATCCTGCAGCAGCTCCCTGTGGGATCTCTGACACCTCCCAGAGCAGAAACCAACACCCAGCTCTGATCTTACCCTGCTCTCCAAGCACAGCCTTTGCTGTCAGAGCCTGAAGGATCTGGTGAGCCAGGCTCATTTGCCTTGGCAGTTCATAACCTCATTGCCTCGAGGGTTTGGATTGCCACAGTGAATTCATTTCTGTTCTTAAACAAATAATGAGCTGAGGCGCTGATATGGCTGGTTTGAAAATTATTGCTTTTACATGCTGGGAGGAGAAAAAAAACAAAAAAACCAAAAAAAAACCAACAACAAAACATGGAAGATCTTTAATGTGGCTTCTGTCTTTTTTTTTCTATAAGAGGGAATCACAGAATATTCTGTGTTGGAAGGTCCAGCTCTTAAGTGACTGGTCCACACAAGGATCAAATCCTCAGGCTGGATTCATCCTAGTTGTTGTCTGATGAAAAGCTGTGGAACATTGTGGACAGGCAGCTCTTGGAGTTCTTACACTCTTGCCCTCACTGTTTAAGGTCTGCTCAGGTTTTTAGGGTCTGATTCTCACTATTTGCACCTCTGTAACTTGAAGGTATGACTGAAAAATAAAATTCATCTGCCCATGATGAAATTCATGTATCAATGTAGACAGTAAGTGTGACAATGGTGAAAAATATGATTTGGCTTCCAGGCAAGAATAAGTCATAGACTAAGACCTGGAAAACCTTGGAAAAAAAGACCAAAGAGGAGGATGGCACAGCAATAAAATCCCAGTGGGTGTGGAGCTGGGGCAGCAAAAAGGCATCCCCAGAATGCAAGCAAAGGGCCACCAAGGAAAACAACAGCAAGCAGGTTGAAAAGCTACCAAAAACAATATCTTTGAATATCAGTCCTTACTTAGACTGATTTGCTGCTACAAGTTGCAAAAACACAGCCTTAAAAAGAGGAGGGTCTGTGCTTTCCTTTCTATGCCTGGCTGGGCACCTCCTGCCCCTGATAAATTTAAACTCAGTGCCAAACCTGTGCTGCTCCTGTGTCCCCAGGCAGTGCAAGCACAGCTTTTAGAGCCAGGAAAAGCCCTGTGGAGGAGGGCTTGGAGTGGTTGGAAACATTCCCTGTTATGGAAGGGTTAACTGTGCTCCTGCATTTCCATGTTTTGGAGGTCACACTGGCTGCACTCACACAGCACAGGAAACTTCAGCTGAAGCTGCAAAGGAATGAGCAATCAAATCTCTGATCTTAAATTCATGTAAGATTTATTCCTGCGGCAGGATGAATTTGTGATTTCAGTGGAAATGTGCTTTATTGAACGTTTAGATCCTTCTGAGAAGGTTATGTCAGCAGCTGGCATAGTCTCTGCTCTTTACACACAGCAACAGGGTCCAAAATTCAGATTTAAGGGTAGAATATGTTTTAAGAGGCTGTTTGCAAGGTTCTACCAAATCTTTAGACAGAGAAAAATAATTTCCCTTCACTAAAAGAGTTTCACATTGTCTCCTGTGATAGTAATGGGAAAGAAACTAAGGAGTGGTGAGGGAACTGAACATCCCAGTGATGACTGAGTGTCAATGTCTGGTTTTCAGAATTTAGTTCATTTTTAGGAGGAAAATCTTCCCCTTTGAACAGGGAGACAGAGCAGGGCTGGCAAAGCAAAGAGAAGAATTCCAGCCCTGGACACCCAGTGTCTAAATAAATTTGTGAATAGTTTTTTTTTCATCTCCACATGGAGAGCCACATTCATCTTGAAGCACCAATTCCTCAGGAAGTTTCTGATTAAAGGCAGCACAGAGCTCCCCTGCTCTAACCTGACACAGTTCCCTTGAAATCAGTGAATTTCACTGAATCTGAACCAGCAGTGCCTTGATAGTCACAAATTATGCTCTAGAAATGGATGTAAGAGGGGAGCTCTATATCCCCCAGGGGAGCAAACAAGGCTCTGAAAGCTCAGGAAGGAATTATCCAGTGCTGGAGCTCCATCCCAGGGTGGAACTGGTTCTGAGCCTGCCCCCAGGGAAAAATGACAGCTCTGTCTCAAAAGAGAATTGTCCAGCAGGTTGAACAATTCTGTTTGTATTAGCTGGCATATTCTGTTTATTTATTCATCTTCAAATGAGGCATAGGAGGATTGAAGATAGGCAATGTGGGAAAGATGTGGCCCTGGGGAATTCTGTCCCCTCAAAGACAATACAGCTGTGTCCTTCACCAGGGCTGTGTGGGAAAGGGGAGGTAAAACAAGGCAAAAATATAAACAGGATAATTTTAGACAGCCTTAAACTAGTGACAAACAGGCAGCAGAACCAGGAGGGGCTGATACTCTTTGCTAGTCCTGAATTAATTAGAGCTGAGTGTAAATTGTCTCCTTTTGGGGACGATCCTGGAGCTCTCCTGAAGTGAGGTGTGTTCTCACCTTCCCCTGCCTTTCACTCCAGGGAAAACAATCCCACAGCAAACTGCAGCAGGAGCACCAAGGAGAGCCTGGAAGTCACAGAATCTTCCCTGAAATAAATACCTAAATAAAATACTTAAATAAAGGTACCTAAATAAATGTAAATATGTAAAATACCTAAATAAAGGTACAGTTGTGCCAAAAACCTGCAATAGGGGATTGCAATTGGTATATTTACAGATACAATGCTGACTGAGCATGTCATACTAATGGTAAAATCTTACATATTACATCACTAAACTCCATGTCAAAAGCAAAATTAGTCTAGAAGAACTTTGTGTGTTTGCAATTTAATGTAGACACAAAGTTCCTAAAAGACTTACTTGAGGGGATTGTTCAGGAATTTTTACTGTTCTGCACAAAATATCACAATAACAAAAGCAACCAAAATCTCCCTCAGTAAATCCCAAATATAAACACTATGCCAAGCCCAACCTAATTAAAGATAAATAGGTATTAAATCACTTTTTTTTTTTTTTTCAAGCTAAGTGCCAGTGGATTTGAGAGTTTTGCTAAATGGATTTTAGTCTGCTGTGCTTATTTTTTGTCATTTCAGTGCAGCAACATCTGGCTGAGCCAGGCTTAGCTGGGATGTGCTCTGTGCACATGAGGGCCCTGCCACACATTACACACAGAGTTCTTCCTAAATAGTCACTCCTGAAGCCAACATAAATCTTAGGGAATGCCACCACTGCTGTGCAAAATAGGAGGAAAAAGTCTGAGCATACTGCATTATCAAAAGAAATGTACTGCATGAAATAAATACCTTTTGTGATATACAAAATAGCATTTTTAAGTGGGAAACCTATGGAAACAAAGCCCTGAATATTGCTTGTGATAATGAGAGGCTGTCAGAGGACAATACTTTGAAAAAATGTGTCTAGAAATACTTGGCATTTCCTGTAAAAAGTGTGTGTGTGGTTTTTTATGGGTTTTTTTGACACATTACCAGTGGCACATTTCAGAACCCCTCAGCAGGTGATGTGTGGTCACCCAGGATTTCCAGGAGGCACTTTGGAGCAAAGTGCAAGGCCAATTGAGGGGATTGGATTAGCAGAGAAGATAATGGATTTGTGAGAAATCTAACCAGGATTTAAATGATTTTAATGTGCTCCTAAATTCCTTACAGTGAAGGGAACAGCAAATCATGGAATCCCAGGGAGCACTGAAATCCAAATGTGGATTTGTGAGAAATCTAACCAGGATTTAAATGATTTTAATGTGCTCCTAAATTCCTTACAATGAAGGGAACAGCAAATCACAACATCCCAAGGAGAGCCAATATTTGAATGTGGATAACAGATTCGTGAGGAATCTAACCAGGATTTAAATTATTTTAATGTGCTCCTAAATTCCTTTCAGTGAAGGAGAAAGGAACAGCAGATCATGGAATCCCAGGAAGCACCAAAATCCAAATGTGGGTAACAAATTTGTGAGGAATTTAACTAGTATTTAAATTATTTATCTAACCAGGATTTAAATGGTTTTAAAGTATAGCTAAATTCCTTTGGATGGAGGAAACAGCAAATAATGGCACCCCAGGGAGCACCAAAATTTGAACGTGGATAGTGGATTTGTGAGGAATCTAACCAGGATTTAAATGATTCATCCAAACAGGATTTAAATGGTTTATCTAACCAGGATTTAAATGGTCTATCTAACCAAGATTTATATTATTTATCTAGCCAGGATTTAAATGGTTCTAACATGCATCTAAATTCTTTTGGTTGGAGGGAACAGCAAATCATGGCATCCCAGGGAGCACCAAAATTTGAATGTGGATAATGGATTTGTGAGGAATGTAACCAGGATTTAAATTCTTTTAATGTGCACCTAAATTCCCTACAGCAAAGGAGAAAGGAACAGCAGATCATGGAATCCCAGGGAGCACCAAAATCCCAGTGTGGATAATGGATTTGTGATCAATCTATCCAGGATTTAAATTATTTTAATGTGCTCCTAAATTTCTTACAATGAAGGGAAGAGCAAATCAAATTATTTTAATGTGCACTTAAATTCCTTATAGTAAAGGAGGCAGCAAATCATGGAATCCCCGGGAATGCCCAAATCTGAATGTGGATAATGGATTTGTGAGGAAACTAACCAGGATTTAAATGGTTTATCTAACCAGGATTTAAATGGTTTATCTAACCAGGATTTAAATGGTTTATCTCATCAGGATTTATATGATTTATCTCAGCAGGATTTAAATGGTTTTAAAGTGCACCTAAATTCCTTTGGGTGGAGGGAGCAGCAACTCTTGGAATCCCAGGGAGCACCGAAATCCAAAATGTGGTGACAGAACCAGGGCTGCTTTTAGGAAAGCTGCTGTTTTCCAGCTCCCTGCAATAGAAATAAGGATGTGCCCCAGCCCCAGGCCATGAGAGGGGCCTGGGAGGGGCTGGAATTGGAGCCTCCTGTGCCCCCCAAGCCAAGGAGAGCTCAGGGACCCAAAGTGACACCGCAGGCTTGGGGACACAAACCCACAGCCAAACCCCAGAGCACCTGACTGGAAAGGCATTCCAGATGGGAATTTAAATGCTGCATTTCCTCTCGTGTTGTGGAGCAGGTTACTTTATCCCTCATTTGTTTGCCATCTGTCATTACTTCAGGAAAAATGTGTGTGTAACTCGCCACCCCACAAACCCAGACATGATTCCACCTCCAATCACTTGGAGATGCAATTTCAGAATAATTACAAATTGTAATGATGCAATTAGGGGGAAATCTTGGGGTTGCAGTTGTTGTTTCAGTTAGCAAAATCAGGGCTAACACTCCAGCCCTGATTTTTTGTTTTATTTGGGTTTCTCTGTTTCTGCACACACAACTGAGTGGGTACATCTGTCTGGTAAATCTGTGATGGGAGCAGCTCATAACCAACAGGCACAAAAAGGAACTGAGAATACAAAATATCCCTCTGTTGGCAAAGAGTGTTCTCAACTACATTTGGGGTTTCATTTCCCTGCAATTTGGGAGTCAAATTCTGCAGGTAAAACCCCAGCACATGGGGATAAAGGGCAGCTCTTTATCTGCCAAAGAATAATGAGCTGCTCTTTGCTCCCCTGAATTTCAGTGGGGAGGGAAAATGTGGTGACTTTTCTGAAGAGGAAAAAATGGCAAGAGCCCAAAACTTAATATAAAAGAAATGCAATGAAACATAATGTAATTTCTGGGTTTAGCTATTCCTCTACCAACAAAAATGAGAAAACGTCAGAAGTTATTGCCTACTTTGAAATTTTAATTGAATAACATAAGCATTATTTTAATCTCTTTGGGTTTCTTTTGAATAGCCATGGAAGAGTGTAGTGTGTCAGACACTGAGGCCAGAACATCTTTTCACTTCTTTCATTCCACCAATCAAATGTGGGAACTCTCCTGGATTGAATTATGCTCTGGTCAGAAAATTCTATTAAATTTATAGCCCCAGAGGGACTGTGATGACAATCTCCTGGGGACTTTTAGATTTCATTGAGTTGATTCTCACTATTTCTTGGTCTGCTGGGTTTAAAAGAAGAAAATTCTCAACTTCTCAACATGGCCAAACTGTTGAAGTGACCAGGTAACCCCTGTGCTGCCTGACACACAGGGAAAGGTTTTGGGGTTTTTTTAACTACTCAAGTGTGTTCAAAGAGAGAAAATCTCAGGAGTGATATTTGCTAGTCAGTCCCTGTGTTGGGCACTGGGGAGGCACCACCCCAAATCCTGGGCTCAGTTTGGGGACCCTCACAAGAAGGAGCTGGAGGGGCTGGAGTGTCCAGGGAAGGGAAGAGAGCTGGGAAGGGGCTGGAGCTCCAGGAGAGGCTGAGGGAGCTGGAAAGGGGCTCAGCCTGGAGCAAAGGAGGCTCAGGGAGAATTTCTGGCTCTGCACAACTCCCTGTCAGGAGGGGACAGCCAGGGGGGGTCAGGCTCTGCTCCCAGGGAACAAGGGATGGAATAAGAAAAAACAGCCTCGAGTGGCCCCAGGAGAGACTTAAATTGGATATTTGGAAAAATTTCCTTGCTGCAAAGGTTGTCAAGCACTGGCAGAGGCTGCCCAGGGCAGTATTTGAGTCACCACCCCTGGAGGGGTTAGAAAGATGAGCAGATGTGGCACTTGGGGACAGGGATGTGTGGGCTTGGCAGTGCTGGGTTAATATTTGGACACGACAGTCTTAAAGAGTCTTTTCCACCCTAAATGAGTCTGTGATTCTAATTGGGAGAGCACAGTGCAAGTGACAAAACAGAATTCAGGACTATTCACAAAACGCAGCTGTCAGGGGAGGGGAAAAAAAGGAGAAAAAGAAAGAAGCAGTGAGATTTCATCAGCTGCATTTGTGGGGAACATGCAGAGTGGTTTATGCTTTGAAGGGCTCTGTATCTGCAGTGCTCCTGCCTGGGTACAAGGGCTGCATGCTCAGAGCACATTTTCTGTTTTCTCCTGTCTGCCCTGCCTTGCTCTGCCTGCCTCTGGGACAATTCCACTGCCCAGCCTCTGAATTCCTGCTCTGTAATTAGAGGGGCAGATTTTTTAATTTACCCTGAGTTGGAAAGCCTGTGTGGATTCCCCAGTCCCACAAGCAGCTCCTACTGTTCATGCTGAGAGCACTCAGGTGGTGGGGACATCAAGAAATCTGATTTTATGCTCCCTGCAAGCACCACTCTGTGCCAGTACCAAGGCAGCAGAAACTTGGTGCTTCCAGGGGCATTGGTGGGCAGGAGTTCAGTCCCAAATCCTTGTCTGCCTCACACCATTTCAGCAAAGACACAACACAACCCCACAAATCAAAATTTCACATCTTCCCACTTGACAAAACTGCTTTGCTCTCTGTTTGTAGCCATAACAAGGAAGAATTAATATTAGATTTGCTGGAGAAATCCTGTAAGGAGATGCTGATTCTGCCATTCCTGTTAAACCAGAACTCTGATGTCACCTGATGTCCTTGGGAAATGAGGAATGGATTTAAGGATCAGAATGTGAACCCTAACAGGGGTGTAGACTTTTCCTTGTCTCCTTAACTCCTCAGTGCCTCAGTTTCCCAATCTGGGCAGTGCAGGGTGACAAAATTTAGCTGGATGAAGCTTCAGGAATGGGATACCCATGCAAAGGAGGCAAAATAGAAATCCCTTCTTTGAGGCAGGAAATCCCTTCCTCGAGGCTTTCTGTCCAGCCATATACATGACAGTAATTTCTAAATTAAGTTCTTCAATAGACAGAAAATAGTTGGCAATAGTCTATGCACCCTGCAACTGGCAGGATGCAGGAAAGGAGCAGAGGATCAGGTGGAATGTGAATGTCTGTGGTTTTCTGGGAGCCAGCCACTGCACAGAGGGATGCAGAGCCAGGGTGTTGTGTTATTGTGCAAATAAATGTTGTGTTATTGTGCAAATAAAAAGGCAAAGAGGGGGGTCTGGCTTGTAATGGAAACTGTGCTCGGGGGCCAGGCACTGCTGGGACTCCAGATGTCAGGAGTGCACTCAACATAGCACAAACCAACATGAAATGTGAAAAATGCAGCTGGAACAAAAGGTTAGGCTGCCTCTCTCCATGCTTCAGCCCGAGGATGGGAAGAACAACAAAGTCCCCTGGCAGCTGGGGCTGCTCAGCCCCTGCTCTCCCCATGGCCAGCCTACACAAGCAGCACCCTGCCACGAAGCAAAAAGGGTTTTTCTCATCCCAGCAGTGCACAAACAGCCCCCTGCCAGGGCAAAAGCATCCTCTGATTTCCCTGCTCCTCTCCCAGCATGTCCCAGTGCTGGGAGGAGAGCTGATGGAAGTATTGCTGAGCTGGACAAACATCCCTCAGAGCTCTGCCCTGCTGAAACCTGCTCCAATTTTCCTCCATCTTCGTGTTCTCCACCCAAGGGCCAGACTGGATTTTTATGGGCAATGCTATGGATGTGCTCTTTTGAGCCAAATTGGCACCTGGTAGAGAAAACCTTGGGAGAAAAGAGCCTGCAGGGCCTGAGTGTCCAGTTTTATTCTATGTTCATCTTCTCCACCCAAGGACCAGGCTGTATTTTTATGGGTGTCCTGGTTTGAAGGACAGGTGTCTGCCAATAAAGGCAGAAGCTTCTCTTTGAAATGGAGAATGCAAACCCCCTCTCTCCAAATTATTATAATTTTGAAATTAAGGGGCTCTCAGGCAAAGATATGGGAATTAGGAATAACAGTTCTTTACTAGGAAAATTAAAATAGAAATGCAGTATTACAAAGAACAATCCCAAACCCTGCCAGAGTCAGAATCCAAGCTGACACCTGTCAGTCAGTCAGGGTGTTGGCACAGTCCCATTCCATGGTGGCTGCATCCTCCTGCAGTGGCAGATGTGGTTCAGCTGGAGCAGTGCTCCTGGAGAAGGTGCAGTTTCCTCTGAAGGTGCAGGGATGATGTGGAAAGGTCTGGCTTTCCTCTGGAATCCAGTGGAAAGAAGGTACCTTGGTGTTCAAATCTCAGTTTTTATCTGGGTAGGAAAGGCTTGGCTCCTGCCCCTGGCTGGAGCATCTCCCATGGGATGATGGAATTTTATCAGCCATGCCCTGGGACTGAATGGGCCAGCAGCAGATGATCTCTGCCTGGAGGGAGGATGGGCTGTGGGAAAGATAAAGCTGATTGCCCCAGCTGGTTTAAAGCTGGCCCATGAGCAGATAATGTGTGCCATGGAGATCAGGGGCACTGCCCCACCCGGCTCCAACAGATGGGGACAGAATCCACATTGCTGGTCACATCCTGTACTGCAACCCAATGCAATGGGCAATGCTATGGATGTGCTCTTTTGAGCCAAATTGGTACCTGGCAGAGAAAACCTTGGGAGAAAGGAGCCTGGAGGGCCTGGGTGTCCACCTTGGTGTGCTCAGCTGGGGCTGCTCTGCTCCCCTGGATCATCCCTTCCCTAGAGCCTGCACTATCAGCCTGGATGTGATTATTGGTAAAGATGCAGAAAAGACAGTCTTAGGGATTGTCCAACTGAGAAATCAGATATTGAGGAGAAAAGAGCAGGGCTTAGTTTCTCTGCTCTGAAACACAGTGAGATTTCAGCTCTGCTTCTAAATGGAACAAAATCTTCCATTTTTAAAAATCCTATCCTGAATCTGGCTCTTTCAAGATACTGTTCTCAAAAAATATTTCCACTTTCAAATTTTAACAAAAAATAATAAAAAATCCAAAGGAGCACACTGAAAACTGTGAAACAAAAAAATGGAGGCAGGTAAGGAAAGAGGCAATGACAATAATTTTTATTGTACCAGCTGCTATTATTGGTAAACAACAGGATTTGGGATGTGCAGCTCCTGCTTCAGGCCTGAAACAGAAACAGTCTTTGACTCCTTTCCAGATGGATCATCTGGCCTAATAAAAGATATTAGGTCTCCCAGCATGCCTTACCTTATTCATGTGGTTAGGCCTCTTCTGCTACAATAAATGATAAGAATATTATATTTCTGTAAGAAAATGACATTTCACCAGTGTTAGAACCTCCTTTATCTAAAATTTCAAAACATCACTCAAAAAAAAGATACCTGGTTTTGTCAAACTCTCTTTTTCAGCAGGCACTGACTTTCATATTCTGAATAAAAATTCAATTTAGGAGAAATAATCAGTGTTCCAAAGTGATACATAAGTGTAAGTGAAACCTGGTGATAACTTTTATTTGGCAGAAACCAAAACTGGTTGGAAAAGGCTCAGGAAAAAGAATAAAAACAGATCCAGCAGAGGCATCACATAAAGCCTAAGGTCCTATAAGAGGCAGGGCTGAGAAAAATGATATTATAAGAGTCAACTGGCAATTCTTGCATCTACAGCTGAATTTGGAGTCCCATATCTTTGAGCACAATCCAGTCACCAGCTGTGATCAGAGAATGTTCAGAGAATTTGTCACTAACATTTAAAAAGCCCCAAACTTAGGGCACTCCCCAGTTTCTCTTGGGTTGCTCTCCATGCTTTGAAAAGATCTACATTTATTTTTTCTGGGTTTCCTGGAATCCCAGCCAGGGCAGGGGGCTCTGTTGAGATCTGTTTGCTCTTCCTGACCCTTTTTTATGCTCAATCTCAGACATCAAACCTTGCACACTCTTCTCTCTACCTGCACCAGAGATCCAGGCAAGTATCCTGGTAAATTTTAACACTGCCTGGAACCAAATTCCAAAAAATCCTCAGGGACAAAATCAACTCTCCTTCTGTCACCTCCTCCTGCTCGTCCCATACAGCACCAAATAATTCTAGTGTTTGCCCAGGTAGGCAGCCAGTTATTCATTGTCTGTGACAGACGAAGGAAATTGGAGATTATTTGGTTTATTCATCTAAAATAGAAGTGTACATTTTGCTGGAGAGCCTCAGGACAGTACAGAAAACAAGAGGCTACATTTGGAAAAGGAAGTGAGTCTGGAGAGGGTTGCTGGCTTTGGGGAAGTATTTCCATTCTACCACAAACAGCAGTATTTTCTCTCACATAAAGGAGGGCAAAAATGAAAACCATGTCCATGTTCCAAGATATTTTAGATAAAACTGTATTTTCTGTATTTTCTGTGGGTCCTGTGGCTGCAGTGTTGGGATGGAAGGATGGGGGAAGGACAGGCAGGGGACACGAGGAGGAGGTGGCCCCTCTGAGTCAGGAATGGATGAGGAGCCAGCAAGGATCAGGACAGGTGAGGTGACATTTCAGTGGGGTGAGGTGACATTTCAGTGGGGTGAGGTGACATTTCAGTGGGGTTTGCTATCAGGCCATCTGCCCAGGGACACTCTGCAGGAGCAGCCTCACCTCCAGCCCTGATCCTTGGGGGGGATTTCAGCCCAGAGTCTCTTGGAGGGACAGCAGGGTAGGAACACCCAGGAGGTTCCTGGAATCACTGATGGGAATTCCCTTTGCTGCCTTTTTGGGCTACCTACAAACAGGGGCCAGACAGAATTAAGGCAATAAAAGCAGGTCTATTTATTGAAGCACCTTCAGGTACATTTGGGGCAGACAAAGCCCCCAGGGGCTGCACCCAAAATGGACAAATGGGTCATGGGTTTTTATACTTCGATAAGTTTGGTCCATTTGCATATTGGGGGTTAATCTCCCAATTACAGCTCCAGGTAATGAAGTCATTTACCCCAAGTTTGCTCCCCCCAATTCACTTTTGTTTCCATCTCTGGGCTCTGAGGCAGTGAGGTGTCCTTGATTGCCAGGCTGGAGAGGAATTGTTGTGTCTGAGCAGAATGGGAAAGCAGCAGCTCACACTGGCTGTGGAGTTCACAGTTACACACTAAAGAACTGCAGGATTACAGAATAATGAAAAAAATAAAAGCTAAAATCTCCTTCTCCAAAGAAGGAGAGAGGCTGGGCTGGACCTTGTTCAGCAGTGGGGGGAAAGTGCAGCCCTGGCTGCCATGCAAAGGGGTCCCCAAAACCAGCATTAAAGCAGCTTTTCCTTTCCTCTCTCTGGTGAGCATCCCTCACCCTGTGTGTGACACACTGAGCAGCCCCACCTGCTTCTGCTCTCAGAGTTCAGTGGTTTTAGTTCCCAAATTTGCTCCTGATTGTTTCAGTTGCCACTGATCTTGGAGATGGCTCTGCCACTGGAATTGCCTCAGTGGCCCTGAAGCAGCTGTCTGCTCCAAGGTACCACAGCACTGCTGTTTCATTTAACCATAGGGTTCCTAATAGGATTTCTAATATCTCATTACTTAGGGCTTAGAGCTGCATTTCCAGCCCCAGTAACATACAGACAAGCAATCCTCTTATCCCAAAGCTTATATTGCAGGGCTCCAGACTGCACCCATTTCCTCAGGAAAACAACAGTAAGAGAAACTATTCACTCAATATTTTTTTTTAATATCAGGACCAATGAAGATGAACATCCCGTTGGAGCAGGGGGGGTTTTGACTTGTTCTGTGTTATCCCTCCTGCAGTTGTTCATTCTGAATCTCACAAGCCTCAGATTGATTCACCCTTAGAACCCTCTGTGCCTGTGATGAGCCTCAACACCTTTCTGCATGTACAGAACCCATGTTCTGATCCCTTGGGACTGGAGAGAAACAAAATCATTTAGCAGACAGCTCCAAAAGAGCTTAGGGAAAGTGTTCTTCTGAAAGCAAACTATCCCCAAACCTGCCTTGCTTGAAGTAAAGCCCAAATATTCCCCTTTTACAAAAGGATCCAGCCCACATTATTGAGGAGTAGTTTACTAGTTAAATTAAAAATGGTATTTTGCAATGAATTTGAAATGACAGACCATTAAATGCTTGATTGCACACTCAAAGAGAAGGATGAAGCACTGCTAACTTTCCTATCTGTGAGATCTAGTGAAAAACTTCCAAGACACACAGCCACATAATCTGCTTTAAATAATTCCATTAATTTGAATAGCAGATGCCTATCTAGCCTTCTAAAATAGCTCTGAAAAATTCCAATTTTGTTTTCAGCGTTTGTTGCAGCAGAGAATAATTTCATGTATCTCCACAAATCTAAACCAAGGTGCCTTCACCAGTTCTGCAAGAAGCCAGCATTAAAAATTGTATTTCTTTAGCTTGTTTTTTGTTGTCTAATTTCACTGCTCTGTGTTTTCCCAGGAGATGCTGAGTGAAGAATGAACAAGAAGCATCACTTGCAGAACTCAGAGCAATCAGAACATCATCCTCCCAAATATTGAAGTGCTTCCATGCTCCTGGGCACTTCTGCTGAGCCCCAGGAATGCTGTCAGGGTGCCAGGGCAGCTTCCAGAACATCTGTGCAGATGTGAGGCACCACGAGCACCAGCATGACCTTCCCATCATTAGAACATCTCCACTGGGAAGCTGATGATTGCTATTGTCTCCAGTGCCTGGCAGGACCCCAGAACTGCTCTTTAGTATTAAATCTTGTGATTTTGCCTTTTACTACTCTGGTTCTGAATGTAAATATTCCTGTGTTTTTGCTCACAGCCCTCAGATTAGCATTTCCTGGGTTTTTCCTGGTACTGTTCTTCCAGTCTGCTCCTCCAGCCATTTACTCTATATAAAACATCCCTTACCTTATTTATATCATTGCCTCCAAGTGCTGAGACATCTGGAGAAGAATTCACAAACTCCTGACATCCAGTTTTAAAAAAAACCCCTCTCAACCTTGACATTATTTTTTTTTTAAAACTACCAAGTTCTCAGATTTGTTTTTTTCCTCACACATGCATGTATGAGGGCATTTGTGTGTGCAGCTGCTGAGGTCACCAAAGGGGAAACTGAAATATTTTTAACAGCTGAATATCTGCAGTTCCAAATTCCCTGACTGAAGGAAAGCAGTCCATATGATGGCAATATAAAAAGAGGTGAAGCAGAGCAGCAGCATTGCAGAGTCACTGCTTTAGGGGTGTTTTTCTTTCCCCACACAGAGCTTTTGCATACACTCAGCCTCAGGACAATTTTCCTTAAGGGAAGAGCATTTGGCAGCTTTTGCTACAACTGGGTTGTTTCCCTTATCAAATGAAAGTTTCATTAATGAAACTTGGAGTTTCATCTGAAACGACTCCTTAATCTGGGGTGAGCTCAGGATGCTTCCTACAAAACAATTACAGATGGAAATAACTTTTAAAAGTGCTTTGATTTTTGCTGTCATGAATCCTGCTGGATACTGGACAAGTGTAGCACACAAAAAATGTCTCAACCATGAGCAGGAACATTGACTGGCTACCAATGGCTGCTGATATTTGCCAAGGTTTTCCAGGGCAGCTGCACCTCTCACCTTCCTCAGATTCACCAGAGCTCACAGTTAATGATATCAAATGGAATCAAAGAGCTCCTCACTGGCACCTCTCACAAATTAAATGACATTCCCTGGCTGGTGCTGCCACCTCTGAGCCCACAGGACACTGAAGTGAGCTGTGAAAAATCCACAGAATCCTCCTGCTGCTGCTTCCCACAAAAAGCAGAGTTAAGTTCCCAGTTAGGCTCAGGAAAAGGGGGAGCTGGTTCATTTATTTCATTTTAGGAGAGGGTTAGTAATATTTATTGTGCTGTGGGATGAGATTCGTTGACAGCTGGTGTTAGACACCATCCATCACACACTGAAGAGCTTTTTTAGGAGGTGGGAATAAACTCCTGCAGACATTAACCAAGAGGAGCAGGTGCTTGACAACATTTAACCCTCTCAGAATGCATTTGCCAGGCCATCTTTTTATGGCTGATGCAGGCAGAGACAAGCAGGAAAATGGAGGAAAGTCAGCAGAAAATTAAGATACCATCAAAACAAGAAGGTTTGAAAGGAGCCAAAATGATTCTGAACTCCAAACATCACTGGGCAGCAAGAGCTATAGTTGATATACATTATATAAATATGATTTGTGTTCACTTTGAATCTTTTTTACGAGCAAGAAGGCATTTGCAGGAACAGCTGTGCTGCCTCCATTCCCTTCCCTCATCCTCCCAGGGAAATCACAAATCTTTTGAAGTTACAGCTTTGGGTTTCCAAGGCTTTTGTGTGTTCCTGCCCACTGGTAAGGGCACAAACATTTGCAGTGTAAGATGGATCATGTTCATCTCTCTGAGGGATGGGATCAACCCCAAACTCTCTGACTTTCAAACCCAGAATTACATTGCTCATTTTTATCTCAGTCATCAGTCTTCAAACAAACCAGTCTCATGAGGATTTTATGCCAGCTCATAAAAAGTGGAAAACAGTGTGGGATCTCAAACATATTTTTGTGTTCAAGTGCTGTGTCCTTTTTCTTTACATGAATAGCTAATTAGTGTTATCAGCTTTGGTTTTTTCAACTTTATCTCTTACCTACAGGGCTTTTATTTTAAATGTTCTTATCAGAGCAAGGCAGAAAATATCTTTACACAAGCAATCTCTGTAGTGTGGTGAAAAGACATTCCTATTTTCCTGCTAAAAAAAAAATAAATAAATATAAGGTGTGCTCTGTTTTCCTCAAATAATTCCTAACAACCACTTTGCATCTGAACTTTGGGGAAGTCCTTATTCACAAAGACAGGCAACAAAGACTTTCTGGCTCATTCTGAAATGACATGGGGTACCTTTTCAGAAGAACTTGGTAATTCTGAGTGCTCAATTTGAGAGACTGGAACCAGGTTTCCAGAGCACTGCTGCTCAGCATTTCCCAGAGAGAAATCCTTTTCCCATGTATTGAGGACAGCCACTTGAAATCACACATTTCAGCAATCTCAGCTTTTCCATCTCACTAACAAATTCAGTTTGCATTACAGCTACTGCTCCACTGATGCTTCTCTGGCAGGAATTGGAATAAATGCCCATTAGTGGTTGGAATTGGTTTGTAGAACAGAGTAAGGGGAACTCCATCAAGTGTGATTTAAGCAAGTGGAGAAGCTGCTGCAGTGAAATTCTGAAATGGAGCATCCCCAGCGTGTCCCATGCCCTGGAATTGCCATGAGCTGGAGAAATCAGCTACCAGGGCATTCCTGCAGGGCTTGGGCCAGCCAGAGGGGTAGAGGCTGGCTGAGACTGCTGGAAATGCCACCCCTGGAAACTTCTGGAATTTCCAGCCCTTAATGCCACCCCTGGAAACTTCCCAGAACTTCCAGCCCTTAAATCCCTGCTGTGTAATCCAAACAATCCTCACCATCCATGCTGGGCAGGAGCAACCTGCAGGGTGGAGTTAATGAATATTTGGGGTTGTAGGGATGCAGTTTGGTGGGTTTTAAACGACTTCAAAATTGTAAATAAGAGCAGAGGAGGGGTTACAGCTGCTGTGTGTGAAGGGAGAAAGATGAAACAGACCTGGGGAAAGCTGGCTGCTTTGATGCTGAAATTCATGGCTTTTTTTCATGGCTTCTCTGGTCCTTTAGACATTTCTCTCCCCACACACTCAGCTGCTGGGATTGCCCCATCAAATCTATATTTTAAGTGTTTAAACTCCAACTCTGGCTGTGGTGGGTGAGGCTAAGGGAGTTGTACTGACAATGAAGGTCAGAGAAAATACTCAAAAACTTATGGGTGAGTTTGGGAGTGTTTTCAGGCTGCTTAAGGCAGGTTTACAGGGGTTACACCTTGCTGTGCACTGCCAGTTTGTGGCTGACACCTGGCTCATGCTCCATGGAGCCTGCACAGGCACAGACACAAACACAAACATTTCTGTCTGCAAACCCCAGTCAGGAGTGCTCCTGCCCTGGGAGGAGCCCACAGTGCCACTTTGGAAGAATTCCTCACACACCTGGGCCACCCTTGCTCCTCCTGCACCTCTACCTTCCCATCTTAGGATGGGGCAGTGTGAGATGGTGCTGGGGAATAGAAATTTCCTTTTCCAAACTGCTGCTGCTGCTGCTTTTCTATCTCTGCTACAGGGCTGGAGTGTGTGGAGAGCAGGAAATTACAGGGTAAAGATTGAAGAGACTTTTAAAAATTGATTTTTTTTTTTTTTTTACCATCCACAGAAAAGCAGTGCTGGCTGTCAGTGTGCTTTTAACATTAACTCCTGCTGGGATATGTATTCCTGAGTATGTTTTCTGGGGGGTTTTTCCAACACATGAAATTCTTTTCTAATAACTTTATACAGACAGCAAAATATGTGACACTGGGCTAATGGGGCCATACAATCACCATCATCAGTAGAACACAACTCAACAGAGAAATACAGAATACTTGTTTATTCTCCCAGTGAAAATCAATTCTCTTGTAGCTGCTTAATTGCTTTTCCCCTCTCCCTCCTGTTCTTCCAGCTAAAATTGATTTTAGAACTGCTTTTGCAAGAGGGCTCCCCTTTATCAGACACCCATGGCCAGAAGAAAAGAGATCATTAGAATGGTCATAAAAAGTCTACAGATATCCCATTTTGGGGGTTAGAGTTAGGTCCCAAAATAAACTGAAACTGAAAAAAAGCCCTTTGTGGAGGACTTCCGTGTCTTTGCAAGGATACAGCTTGGAAAGCTTCAGAGGAGGACAAAAAATACTGTGCCACATTTTTGCAAAATGAGAGCATCTCACCCTCTCCCCAGGAAATTAATCAGAGTGCAATCAAAATATATCTCCAGCTGCTGGAGTTCACTTCCTCCCTTGTGGATGTTGCTCACATGAACCTCCAACTCGAAGTGGTGGTGGCTGAGCAGCCACTCTCAGAGGCTGCACCAAGTGACAGTGCCTCTGTCATCCCTGCTCTGTGTGCTCCTGATGCTGGGACTTCCTCACACAGAAATCACACGTGTGGGAGAGGAAAAAACACAGCACAAACCCCCCTTGGAGCTGGTATTTACTCCAAATCAAACAGCAACTTCCTGAGCATCAGTGGGAATGATGTCTTAGGAGTTTAGCTTTTATATTTCTATTTTATATTATATATTTTAAAAAATAAATATTATATTTATATTTATATTTATATTTATATTTATTTATATTTATATTTATATTTATATTTATATTTATATTTTATTTATATTTATATTTATATTTATATTATTTATATTTATATTTTATTATTTATATTTTTATTTTATATTTATTTGTAATCCTGCAGTTCTTTAGTGTATCACTCTAAACTCCACAGCCAGTGTGAGCTGCTGCTTTCCCATTCTGCTCAGACACAACAATTCCTCTCCAGCCTGGCAATCAAGGACACCTCACTGCCTCAGAGCCCAGAGATGGAAACAAAAGTGAATTGGGGGGAGCAAACTTGGGGTAAATGACTTCATTACCTGCAGCTGTAATTGGGAGATTAACCCCAATATGCAAATGGACCAAACTTATCAAAGTGTGAAAACCTATGACCCATCATCCATTTTTGGGTGTAGCCCCTGGGGGGTTTTGTCTGCCCAAAATACCTGAAAGCTTTTCAATAAATAGAACTGCTTTTATTGCCTTAATTCTGAATTTAGATAGTCCCAAAAAGGCATCAAGATCCAGAGTCCTCACTTGGAAATGTGGCTTTGCTGTGGCATTCCCACCCTGCAGACTGGGATCAAAGCAGCAAAGAGAGAAAAAGGTTGAGCTCAAGATGATTTCAGAGGTGAAACAGCAGCTGAGAGCACAAAAAGCAGAGCAAGGAGTTCCATCCCTGTATCCCAGATATTTGGCCAATCCCAGGAAAGCCAAACTCCATCTTGCATGAGTTTTATTGGGAAGAGAAATATCACAGCTCTGAACATTTCCCACTCCATCTCCTCCTTTTCTCTGCCTTTTGTTGCTGAGCCTGATGCCCTGGCACATGGAATATCCCTCTGCATAACTGGGACCAGCTGTCCTGGCTCTGCACCCTCCCAGTTTCTCCTGCACCCCCAGTTTCCTTCCTGGTGACTCCAAAGCAGAGAAGCCTTTGATGTGTGAGTAAAAAAAGTGCTCACCAGTGATTTGAACACCCCCATGTTGTCAAAATTCAGCCCCAAGTCCAGAAATGAGCCTCACACCAGGAGCTGTGAGGAATGAACCTGTGTCAGCCAAAAGCAGGACATGGGGAGCAATCCCAGCTGCAGGGAGAGCCAGGGCAGGCACCATGGGGGGGATAAAGCCAGAACACTGGGGCTTCATGGTCTTCTCTTGTGAAAGCAACAACAAAAACCACTTTTACTGCAGCACCTGGGTCTGGTTTGGCTGTTTCTGAGACACAGCACTTCCCAGGGCACTGCTGGTACCTGGTACCAGCATTTCAGTACCACCCAGGGACCTGGTCCCTGTTGCTTTCTGCTGTTTATTGCCTTGGGAAAAAAGACAAATCAACTCAGACACAAACCCCATGGCACAGAGGGGATTTTAAGGGACTTGTGCCAAACTTTAGGGCACAGCACCATTGGAACAGGAGGCAATCCAGAGCCTGCAGGTGACTTTCAAAGTTGTTTGTACATCCTACTGGAGGAAAAACCACACTAGGGAAGGAGTGATAAAAAAGAAACATCAAAATATTGGAAATATTGCACTGCTGAGCTAGAACTAATGAATTTGCCTAACTGTCCTGAACAGACATTGCAAACACACCACTGAATGCAGTCACAGTGCCAGCAGAAAACACAAAATGCTGGCAGGCTCCTAAAATGGCAATTTTAATGGCTAAGCATACAAAATCATTGTTCATATTTTAATATTTGTATTTTTGAGCTGACATTGAGGCTGACACATGGATGAGGGTATCCAATCACCAGAAGATGATGGCAGAACTTCCACTGGGTAAGGATGTGTCCTGGTAATTCCAACATAAAGCCTGAACTAAACCTCTGATGGTTTCTAATCTCTTCCAAAATAGATACATTGGTGTGTTTTGGTTGATAACTGAGGGTATTTTTAGCATTTTCAGCATTCCTCTGAGTGTCTAGCATTGCTTTGAGTGTTCTGCACATCAACAAGTTCACCCAGCACAGCTCATGTGGGTTTGGGGAAGAAGAGAATGTCACAGATTGGAAACTCCCTTTTCCAAAGGCTGGGAAAGATTTGTGATGTGAGTGATTATTTTAAGTTGGGAGCTCGTTAGGAGATAAGTGGGGGATGACGTTACCTCAATTCTTTATAGAGAAGGATCCAAATTTTGTTTGGCTGAATAACACAGACCTCATGAGAGCCCATTTCTTGTCCTGGTTTCAGATATCTGGCACTTTCCAGAGATCTCCTCTGACCTGGTGGAGAAATGTTCCTCCTCATTTCTCTTATTCACACAGCTCCCCCAAACAGTGCCACAGCCCCTTAGACTTAATCCCTAGAAATCCCCTTGTCTCAGAAAATCAGTCCCTGTGCTCAGACCTGTACTTGGAGATACTCCTTTTCTTCCAGCAAACTGGTTTGAAACTCTTATATTTAATAAGTTGATAATCCTTTGCATCACGTGCCTTACTGTATCTTTAAAAAAAAATTAAAACACATTGATGCTTTGAGACAAGAACTCAATTTCCTTTCTTTCTTTTTTTTTCTTTTTTTTTTTTTTTTTTTTTTTTTTTTTTTTTCTTTTTTGTGGTGATAGCCAACTCCTTGAGTTGTGAAATCTGGAGGCAGATTTGTCAGTCATGCATTGAATAAACACCACCTTCATCTCCAAGGAGCACCACAAACTTGGATGTAGAGAAGTGTTGCAGGAGTGAGGGGAGTTTTGCTTTCAAGCTCCTTGACAGAGGGAATAAAATGTTGCTTCTTGCACCCTTAAACCTGTTCAAGAGCAGGTGGAGGATGGATCTGGTGCTTCTGCAGTCATCCTTCCAGGGCTTTAATGCTTTATTTCCCCTCTGCATGAAGAAGAAAGCAAAACTCATTCACACCAGGAAAGCAAACCTCATTCACAGCAAGAAATATATATCTATTTATAAATAAATAAATAAATGAATAAATGAATAAAGTTGGAGTTTCTCCTCAGCAAATCACACTGCCTGCACACAGCTTGCTATCAGTTGCACAACCAGGAGGAAATGCTGATGAGATTCAGTTAAGTGGTACAAAAGAACTCACTCAATTGACTCGGTGCATTCCTGAGCCCATTTCCCATGGGTGAGATCCAATAAACCCTCAGAGGACAATAATCAATGACTTGATACAAAGCCCTTTGGGTTTCTCTGGTTTTCAGTCTCTGAAACAGTAGTTTCTGAAAGATTTTGGAAAAAACAATAAAGAAGGGTCTGCAGAAGCCCAAATCCTGGCAGAAGCACCCTGCAGTCAGGAAATTGTGTATTTCAAATGAACTGTTTTGTGTGGAGAAAGGTGTGAGGTCTCACTGATCCCTTCATGCTGTTCACTGATAACCTAGAAGGAATTAAAAGGTTAAAAAAAAAAAAAAAAAGCCCTCTGTGGAACTGGAACTGTCCTCTTCTTCCCATGACTTTGAGGAGAGAGTTCTCCCTGTGCTGTGATCATGAAGATTTTCTGCTTTCCTGCTATAAACAAATTTGCTAGATTTTTTTCAAGATTTTCTCCCCAGAATTTGTGTGGCACTGGGGCCGTGGGACATGTGGCTGCAGCCACCTCTCTGTGACACCTTCCTAGACAGCAAGGTGCTCTGGCTCCCAGAAAGTGCCCAACACACTGTTCTGGCAGGAGGGGGAAAAAAAGAAAACAAACACAGCTTGTCCCAAATGAATCTGACATGGTTTGCAGGATAAAAATAATGTTAACTGCATTTAAAAAATAATCTCCTCACTACACCAACAAACTGCAGAAGCAGTCTGAATGCAAGGGGCTGCTCTGGAGCAGAGTGTGCTGCAGGAGGAAATTTAGAAAACTTTTTTGGACAGCAGGAGAGGCTGGCCCTGGCAGCAGCTCTCCCTGCCATTGTCCCTGCTGGAGCTGGCTTTTGCCACTTCCTCAGCCACACAAGGGCTCTTTAGTCCCTTTTCTCCCTTGGCTCAATGCTGTGGTGAGAGGTTCAAGTCTTTTGTCCCTGCTATACTTAGTCCCTCTCCTTGTGTGCAAGTTTTATATCCCCTTCCAGATGTTATCAAAGTCCAATAACTGCTCTGGGGAGCCAAGACAGATGTAAGCTATTTTTTAAAACCCAATCCCAGCCAACTTTCTTTCTTTGAGATGTAAAAATACAACAAAGCCTTATGAATGCCTTTTAATGCTATAGAAATGCAGAAATAAGTGCTGTAATAACCATTAGATTATTTCTCATCATCTGTCAAGGCCAAATCAAAGCTCTGACAGAGTCACCATGGCTGGGCTCCAGTGCTGTCATCACCAGGGACCTGCTCCAAACACCATTGTCAAAGTCAACAAGAAACTTTTTCCCACTGAGTTTGTGGTGCTTTGGATCAGGCTCCAAACTGCCCAAGCTTGCAGAGGCTGCCTTTGGTCCTCCCAAAGCCAAAATATTCACAGAGGGTGCTGCTGGTGGAGGTGTTAACTCCAGAGATCTCCACAGCACTGCCTGGGGAAGTTTGGGTAACCAGTCCCAGAAAACAGCTCAGTTCTTTCCCTGTTATCTCCTCTGGCTCTGTCCCTTTCTGCATCCCAACCTCAACAGCTCCAGCTCTTGCTGTGTCCCAGCCCTAACAGGGGAGGTGATGGCAACAAACCTTCATACAAAGGGTAAGGAGCACCAGTTCAGTTGTGAAATGTTTCCACATCAAAGCCAGCTGCCCCAAAGCAGCAGAGATTTCATTGCTGCCTGACCCCAAGGACAGGGAGCTGTAGACAGTGACACACATTCCTGCTGGCTTTAATCAACAGATAATTATGAGCAAATTACAATCATAATAGCATATTTCATCAAAGGCTCTGAGAGCTCTTGATAAAAAAGTTGGCCAAATGCTGTGCCTAATTGCAAGTTCAGATGGGAGTGGGTGTTCTTCAACCTCTGCAATGCAGCCCCTTCCATGAGAGAGCTCAAAATGCACCTGAAGGAAGATTGGCACTGAAGGAAGATTGGAAAGATTGGACCTGTTCTCCTGAGCACACCTCTCTGTGCAAGGAGAAGGGCATGGGATAAAGACTCTGGAAAACTCAACAGGAATATTTGGCAGTTATTTCTCAGATGGAAACTGTGAGTGCCATGCTGTACAGACAGCATGTTCAGGGTCTTGTATGAAAAATGCTGACCAGGACCTTGGGATTCACTGGCTCCCCTTCCAGCCTTCCCTACAAGCACCTCTCTGCTCAGCCAGCAGTGTCACACCTGTGGGTCACATCCCTCACCCAAATCCTGGCTGGCCATGACCTCACTGAACTCAAGTCTCAGGACTTGCAACCCACAATGACCACAAGCCTTGACAATTCAGCAAATGATCAGCAGCAAAAGCTAATTGTTACTGCTTGAATCTGGTCCATTATTCAGGGTATGATCTTGATCTGAATAAATGCTTGTCTGATCTGCAGACATCAAAAGCAGCAATGTCAAAAAGCAAAACCAAGAAAGAACCAACACTGTCCACGAGGATGTGTTTTCCTTTCTGGCAGAAAAAGCAGCTACCTTTTGGGATAAAAGATGTCACTCTGGAATTGTTTAAGTGGTTAACAAATGGGAAGATCAAAGCACCAGTCTGTTCATGTGTCATCCAGAACAGCATCACAGGCTCAGCACTGGAGCTGGGGGGTTCAGCAGCATGAAAACTGCTGCAAGCACAGAGACAGCAACAGCTCTTGCACCAGTGCTGAGCTGCTTTGTGCTTGTCAGCACCACTGCTGTCTTTCTTCAGGCCTGCAGGGAGCAGCTCCCAGTTTACACTCATTTTTCAGCTGAAAAAGGGTGTAGGGTGTCATCCCTCAGACCCCCAATATTCCCTTAGATTGCTCAGACAGTGCCTGGGTAACTCTTCTAGCCAGGTGACCCTGAATTCCTGCTCCTAGGAGCAGCCCTGTCCCAGTCTGGGTATTTGCACTGACCTGGCAGTGGGATGTTCCACACCCCTCTCTCTCTTTAGCACCTGCAGCCAGACCCATGGCACCCCAAAATGGCAAAATAGCACCCAGCCACACCCCCAGGAGCCAGACCTGCCTCCCCCCAGCAGATTCCCTGAGATCTGTGCTTCTGAGTCACCAGCTTGCCAACACAGCAGGAGAAGCCTGGCACATTTATAAATAATCTGGGGGAAACTCGGGGGAAACCGGAGTTTTCCTCCCTCACAAGAGCTGCTTGCAACAGGAGCTCCTTTCAGATATTTTTAAGGAACTCTGCAGCACACAAAGGAATTCAAATCAGGATATTCAGGGGACAGACAGGGGTCCACCCGTAGGGACCAAGAGCAGGACAAGCCTGTGCTGAAATCCACGCCTTGGTCTGGGGGCTGTGTGTTTAAAGGCAGCCTGGACACTCCTCTGGGCTTTCTAAGCCCCCAAATCTCTGGGTTAGGATGGAAGAGCTGCAGATCTTCCTCAAGCCAATGAACTGCAGTGTGACATCCCAGTTCAAGCACATCTTTCCACTGGAGCGTGTCACAGCTCTGCTGCAGGTAAGGCTTGGAAAGAGTTGTGGCACTGCCTCCAAAACACAGCACAGACTTCTTCCTTTCCTAATTCCCCCTGGCACAACCTGGGGCTGCATCCTCATCCTATCCCTTGTTACTTGGGAAAAAGAACTGACTTCCATGTCCCAATATTCAGGATGTTGTAGAGAGAGGCAAGATCTCTCCTGACCCTCCTTTCCTTCAGGCTAAACCACCCCAGCTCCTTCTCCTAAGACTTGTTCCCTAATATTAGAACAATAGGATTATTTTAGATTTTCAAATCTCTCATGTATCACATCATAATAAATTCAGGTGATCTTGAAATCTACTGCCTTAATACAGGTGCAGTGCTGAAATACAGGTCACAGCACTAGCCAGGAAAATTTGGGACCCACTGTGTTAGGGTTTGGGGGGTTTTGGTCTGCACCTTGATGGCTCTTAGTGCAGTTTATTCCCTTAATTCCCTCACAGAATTCATTTTCTTAATGTCAGTTTGTTCTGCAGGACTGGAGCTCTCCAGTATAAATACACCCAGGCTCAAGCACTGCATCAAAAACTTGAGAAGTGCCCCTGCCCATGGCTGCCAGTGCCTGGGTCAGGTGGCTTTGACCTTTTCCAGTAGTTTTGACCTTTTCCAGTAGTTTGACCCATCCACAGCCAATTGTCACAGAGGCAGAAGCCAGCCAGCCCCAGTGCAGTGTCAGCAGAGCTCATGGCATGTCCAAGCCCAGTGAAAGGCACCTCTCCTGTTCCAGGTCCACCTCAAGGGAAAATGGAGAATCAAATTGTGCTGCTTGAGAGCAGGTCTGAACAACTCCATTTACCCTGTATTTTAAAAATCAGCAATCAGCACCAGGCCTTAACCACAATGGCACTGTGATGAAGACAAGGATTAATCAAGTGCTAATCAGTGGTAAAATCTATAACCCTGAGGTAATGGTAGGAGTTACACACCTCTGCTGTAGAAATCAGCTCAAGTATCATTAGCTATTACCTTTACAAGCCACATGGGCAAAGAAAATTCCTGATTATTGTGGTGGATTACAGGGCAATCCAATTATTATTGTCAGCATAAATACTCCTTGTAATTAATGGCAACAGAGTTAAACTCTGCTGACATGTTTTCTCCATTAAATCTTGCGAGAAAGTCATTGAAGATTTTGAGCAATCTGATGACCTCTGCACAATTAGCTGGGTTTGGAAATGGTAATGAGCCTGTTTTATGGGATGTAGCCTCCTGATCCTAATAAACATCAGTGATATGTTCCTATTGCTGTGTGATTATCACGTGTCAAACATTGTTCCACATATCATCCTTAAATTCATACTGTAGACACTGAGAAAATGAACATCTGGGATGGGTTCATGATCCATTGATGGGTTAAATAAAAGCAAAAAACCCTTCAGGCCTGTTGGGGATGGAAAGGAGGAGGCCAGACCCTCAACATGTGTTTGACAGAGCAGTTCATGTGGCTGGTTTTGTTACTGATTTGGAGCATTTAACACAAAAATTCAGAGTGTTGATTCACTTTCTAAGCTGTGTTTTCAAGCAGTGAAACACAGAACTAGACAAGACAGATTCCATCCCTGCAGCAGGTGTTCTCTGGGGTCTGTCCTGCGGGCTGCTGTCCCTGCCTGTGACATTCCTCACTTCCATGTTTCCTGTCCCTGCTCCTCACCTTCCCTGGGTGCTGAGTTGGGGCTGTCCTTGGGGTGGCTCAGCTGACCCCCCCCATCCCTGTCTGACTTTGATCTTACTGAGGGAGCACCAAACTGAGCAGGACCCCAGAGATGAGATCATCCTGGCCACATTTTTGAGGAGGCTTGGGGACACACATCTGTGTCTCCACACATCCAAAACACAGCTCTGAGCATTCCTGTTTGAAATCAAATCCAGAATCCTGACCCAGACCCGGCCAGAGAGCTCTCAGCCTCCAGCAGCTCTCCGGAGTTGCCATTCTCAACTTCTCTGGGCAATTTTGGCTCACTGGGGCTGGGAGGGAACCAGCTGAGGACAACAGATCCCTGGGTTGGGTGTGCCCAGCACCATCCTCGAGCCTGGGGAGTGGCCACAGGTGCCACCTGGCCCTGCTCAGCCTGTCCCCAGCCCCCAGGGGACCTGCCAGGTGCCAGGGGGACGTGCCAGCCCCGAGAGGATCCATCAGCCCTGAGGGGCATCTGCTGGCCCCAGGGGGAGCCATCAGCCCCAAGGAGGATCTGCCATTCTGGAGGGGCATCCATCAGCCCCGAGGGGACCCACTGATCCCCGGGGGGGTCTGCCATCCCACTGATTCCCGGGGGGGTCTGCCATCCCCGGGGGGACCCACTGATCCCCAGGGTGGTCTGCCATCCCATTGATCCCAAGGGGGGTCTGCCATCCCATTGATCCCCAGGGGGGTTCTGCCATCCCACTGATCCCAAGGGGGGTCTGCCATCCCACTGATCCCCGGGGGGTTCTGCCATCCCACTGATCCCCAGGGGGGTCTGCCATCCCACTGATCCCCAGGGGGGTCTGCCATCCCACTGATCCCCGGGGGGGTCTGCCATCCCACTGATCCCCAGGGGGGTCTGCCATCCCACTGATCCCCAGGGGGGTCTGCCATCCCATTGATCCCCAGGGTGGTCTGCCATCCCACTGATCCCCGGGGGGGTCTGCCATCCCACTGATCCCCAGGGGGTCTGCCATCCCACTGATCCCCGGGGCCTGCCATCCCCGGGGGGACCCGTCGGTCCCGGGGGGCGGTCCGGGGGCGGGCGGGGGCGGTGCGGGCCCGGCCCCCATCCCGAGCGGGCGCTGCCGTGCGGGGAGGGCGCGGCGGAGCGGCGGGCGCCGAGCTTTAAATGAACATTAATATCGCTCGGGGAGGGCAGCGCCGGTGGCTCGGGACGGGCGGCGGCGGCAGCGGCACCTCCAGCTCCTCTTCCTCCTCCTCCTCCTCCTCCTCCTCGGCCGCGGCTGCAGGTAGGCTGTGCGCCTTGGACCGCCGAGCCCAGCCCGGCCCCGAGCCCCGAGGGGAAACGCGCGCCCGGGATGTGCGGGATGTGCGGGATGTAGGGATGTGCGGGATGCAGGAATCTAAGGGATGTAGGAATGAGCGGGATGCAGGGATGTGCGGGATGTAGGGATGTGCAGGATGTAGGGATGTGCGGGATGCAGGAATCTGCGGGATATAGGAATGAGCGGGATGTAGGAATGAGTGGGATGTAGGAATGAGCGGGATGTAGGGATGTGCGGGCTGTGCGGGATGCAAAGATGCAGGGATGTAAGGCATGCAGGGGAGTACGGGATGCAGGGATCCTGGGGGATACAGGGATGCTGTGGGATGTACAGGATGTACGGGATGTGCGGGATGCAGCAATGTACGGGATGTGCGGGATGCAGGGATGCTGCGGGATGCACGGGATGCTGCCAGGGATGCTGTGGGATGCAGGGATGTGCGGGATGCAGGGATGCTGTGGGTTGCAGGGATGCTGCGGGATGCTGCCGGGGCGCAGAGGGGGACGCGGCAGCCCCCGGGGGATGGAAGCTGAGCCGGGAGCGGCCGCCTGTTGCCGGCTGCGGGAGCTCGGGGAGGCGCTGAGCCGGCTCTAGGGGCTCGGGCAGCCCGCTCCGGGTTCGGGCAGCCCGCTCCGGGCTCGGGCAGCCCGCTCCGGGCTCCTGGAGCCCGCTCCGGTTCGGGCAGCCCGCTCCGGGTTCGGGCAGCCCGCTCCGGGTTCGGGCAGCCCGCTCCCGGGCTCGGGCAGCCCGCTCCGGGCTCCTGGAGCCCGCTCGGGTTCGGGCAGCCCGCTCCGGGTTCGGGCAGCCCGCTCCGGGTTCGGGCAGCCCGCTCCGGGTTCGGGCAGCCCGCTCCGGGTTCGGGCAGCCCGCTCCGGGCTCCTGGAGCCCGCTCCGGGTTCGGGCAGCCCGCTCCGGGCTCCTGGAGCTCCGGGCTCGGTGCGCTCCGTGCGGGCGGTGCGGGGCCGGGGTCTCTCCGCGCCGTGCAAAGCCGGATCTGCCTCGCCCCGATAATAAAAGTTCTTTGCAGAAGGCGGGCTGGTTCGTTTTCTTTCGTTTGCTCCCCAAGCGCGCCCCGGTTCCGCTCGCCCGGGCTGAGCGCGGCTGCGGAACACCAAGTGTCAGCCCAGCGCTCCGTTTCTGCCGGGTTGGGAATGGATTTAAAGCTTTAGCTGTAATTTCAGTGCATCTGAGAGCTTCGCTCGGTTGCTTTAGAACTCGTTCAAAACCGTATTTTCAGCGGAGACGAGTGAACTTTAAAGAAAATCAGGTCAGCCATAGATTCCGGGCATCAAACCCTTTCAGGTCCCAGAAATAGCCACAGAAGTAGCGTGACCAATTCTTTTTCCATGCACAGAGCTTTTTCTTTTTTATTTTGGTTGGAATTTCTGACGGATACCGGAGCTCATCAACTGGATATTTTCAGCTTACTTTAATGAAATAAGCATGCTTTCTAAGCTTGCATCTTGATGCAATTATATTAGTCTCCTTTGACTATACGAGGTTTGGGTTTCTGATAGAGCTTGCAGATCTTAAAATAATAAAGTCTGTTTAGCACAAGGTTTTTCTTTGTGCATTTTTAGGGTTTAGATTTATGGGAAGGTGAGGAAGAAGATGACTGAGAGGGAACATAGATGTGAGCTGTTATGGGGTAAAGAATACACTTGGACATTCACGGAAAAGGTTCAGAGAGGACGTTTTATTTCAAATATTCTGCACTTCGTAAGTTTTTGCATCCCTTTTAAAGTCTCAAAACCAGGATTGACAAATATTTATCTTGCAGTAAGTGGGTCAGATGATAACATCTTCCACTGGATCTCTTACTTCTGTATTGGACAGCTTTGGTTGCTAAGTAGCTCTGAATTGCTAATCCCAAAGTCAATGATGTCATAATGACATCATCACATCCTTTCACCTGATTGATTCTCAGAAGAGAACAGTAATGAGATTTGATATACATGTCCCATCTTTTTAACATTCTTCCTCTGCTTCAGGGGATTTCCTGACCTGCCTGGCAAATTCCAATGAATCACACTGAGCTCTAGTAAAAAGACGTTTCTTTTGGAGACGAGGTGGAACATTAAAGGGACAGTGGCTGCTCGTGGTCTTTTCAAAAGCTGAGGAACTTGGCAGCTTGTGTTTCAAATGTGGAGTTTTGGATATGGAGGGCAGTGATTTAAAACTCGGACTTAAGAAATTCGCGTGCAGGTGTGAAAGTGGCTCGGGTTTCAAAGAGGATCAAGTCACTTAATGCGTGTGAGTCTGAGTGCTGGAGGTGCTGCAGGGGGCACAGAGAAAACAGGAGCTGTTTCAGCTGCCAAAATAAATCGCAGCCCTAACGGTAAATGCATGAAATCTGTCAGCAATTGCCATGTTAAGAACGGTATTGAATGGTACTGAAGACAGCTCAGAAGTTATTTATCTTTCTAATTAGGCAACATAATTGGTAAGTTTGAAGGATTTTAGTAGCAACACTGCCATCGCAGGGAACTCCTTGTAAGAGAGTTTTAAATCTTGAGAGTGTGTGGAATGTGTACAGAATTGATGGGTTTGATTTCTACTGAGGTTAAAGGCACAGACTGTGTCATTTGTGGATGATCAGCAGGGACTGCTGGTTTTTACAGCTGGTTTTTATTGTGTGTTCCAGATCCAGAGCATGTTCTGTGGGAATTTTAGGTGTTTTCCTCCTCAATAGCTTTGTGATCATGAATTTCTCCACAGACAGTGAGTTTGAAAGATTCCTGTCAGGGCAGTGCATATTTAAGGTGTGCAAACCTTCCTGCTTCACACGTGGAAAAGGGAGAAACGAAGCAATTTCCATTTGTTTTGTTTTGTAGCTCTGTTTGGTGAAGTGAAAAGCTGAGCCTGTCTCAGAACATTCAGGGGCTGCACAGACCAGTCTTGCTTGCCTGATGAATATCGTGGGTTGCTGAAACACATTTCAGAAGTAAACAATGATTTGTTAGCGTGGATGAGTTGGTGTTAATGTATTTACTGAAGGCACTGATTGCTGATTTTATTCCTGCTCAGAACTGCAGTGCTGATGGCACTATTAAATCTGACAGAGTAGTAATTGAACGTGAGGAGTGGGAAGGTGGTGGGGGAGGATGTTTTTGGCTGTGTGTTTGAATCTATTCACCCTGTAAGTGCAATCCAAGCTCCAGATGCAAAAGGGAAATTTCTAAATAATCTGTAAGAGTTCTGCACTCCTCGTACCACACGCAGTGACAAATTTCCACAAGCTTTAGATTCTCTCTGGGATGACTCAACTACGAACAAGTGATTTGGAAAAAAATATTATCTCTGAAGAGAATCTTTGGTGACACTTTCTTTTCAAGTTATCTTAGGATTTTTTTACTTGCCATGATTTCTTCTAACTCATGCCTGCCTTGAACGTTGGAGATGAGAGATGAGTTTGGACTTGGGGACAAATCTGTGCCTTCCACAGGCACGTCAGAGGGTCAGCTGTGCCATTTGCAGGGCTGTGCTGTGGAGGTGGTGACACGTTTGGTTACATAAGGCAGAGCACCTCAGAGCCCTCCCCGAGCTGGCAGGGCAGGGGTGATGCTGCAGCACCCCTGGCCCCTCTGAGCAGGTGGCAGAGAGGGACAGGGCTGAGCTCACAGCAGGACACAGCTCACACACACACAGCTTGTGCACAGCCTCAGCAGAGCTCAGACCAGGCAGCTGAGTCTCTGCTTGTGCCAACAGCAATGAGAAACTCAACCCTGAGGTTTTTAATCTGCTCCAGAACCTGACTGGGGGTTTTGTCCCCCTGCTTCCAGCCCTGTGACTGTCAGGGTGAGGAGAGACAACGTTCTGCTCCCGTCCTCAGCTCAGCATGGGGACAGAACAAGACACCAACTGGACTACTGGATTTACTTTTTTGCTTTTTAAATGGAGATCTTTAAGGGTAAAAGAATACCTATAACAGCTTCACAGACCACTTGTGTGAGCCTTTCATAAGGGCAAGACTGGCAGCTGGATATTTGAAATGTGTAGTGTGATAAGTGAATTCATCTACAGCTGGATCTTCTTTATTGATGGAGAAAAATCTGACAGAACGTGGACAGGAATTGTCCCTTAAAAGCTAGGAAGTAATTAATAATGCCAGTGACCTGCACCAGTCCCAGTGATCTGCACCAGTCCCAAAGATCTGCAGCAATCCCAATGAAACAAAACACCCCTGAAATAAATACAATCACCCCAGATACTGTAGCTAACATTATCCAATAGTTATGAACATCCTATAAAAGACTTAAATTAAGCAATCTGAGGTATCAATTTTTCCAGAATTTCTTTGCCATTCAAAGTCTGTTCTGCAATGATTTGTTGTCCAAAAATAGAAATTACTTTAAAATTATTCCTGCAACGAATTGTTAAACAGGAAAATTTTGATTTGATTCCAGTTTTGATCTTTCTCTATAAGTTATATTTTGGAAGGAAGGTGATGTTGAGAGCAAACTCAGTGCTGATTTTGGTCTGAAGTGCTTAGAGTAACCTCTGTGTTAATGGAATATTTTCTGTGCAAAATAACAATTATTTTAGTGTTTCTTTAGAATGATTTTACAGTGGAAAACATGCAGTGAAAAACCAGTACTTTCTCTACCAGTTGTATTCAGGAGTTTATCAAGTGATGCCAACACAGCTGAGGTTCATTCTGTAGTTAGAAAATTGTGTAACAGGGCTAAAATCTAGGATGGAAGAAAAAGCCGTGGTAGTGGCACCTAAATACATCACAAAATTTTGTTTTGTGAAATAGATGCTTTTATTTACCAATCAATGTATTCCTTTTATCACAAACTACACATTCCTAAGGAAATCACCCCAGTCTGATCCTGAACTCTGCTTGTGCAAGGAATTATGATTATTTTTTTTTCTCCTGTCTTTCTGAAGCAAACCAGACAAAACTCAATCTGCAAACTCTTTTCCCAGAGAGGTTTGCTCAGTGTTTTCATCACTTCACAGCAGTGGGTGAAAAGTTTATGGAAATCCTTTTCACCTGAAATACAACTTCTGAGATGCTCTGGAAGGCAAAGGGTACCACCAACAATCCAGTTAGTTACTCTGAGTTCTGTGGTAAAGCTCAGGGAATCACTTTGCTGTTGGTTGCTTTAGTTTGGGGTTTTTTTCCTGGCTGGAAAGCAGTGGAGACTCATCTGGAGAATCATTTTTGTCCTGGATGAGTGGAGACTCATCTGACAACTGCCACAAAGAGGTGCCCAAAGAGAAAATCCTCTCTTCTGCCAAGGTGATGTTGCTGTTTGGCAGCTCCCTGAATTCCAGCCCCCTGTGCCTCCCCCAGGCCTGTTTGCCCAGGGGAGCTGGGGGAGAGGAGGCAGCTGGTTAAAAACAAGGATCCCAGGAATAAACCACAGCCTCCAGCCATGGCACAACAAGGGGGGCACTGTCTGCTGCTCTGCTCCTCCTCAGTTGTTGTTAAAGGCCAGCCAAAGCCTAAGGAGATGCTCAGACAGTCACAGCAGCACAAATCCCCATTATTGCTCTGCTGCTGCCCAGCCTCGGTGCTGGAAATTTTGCATTCTGCATCTTTGTTGCCTTCTGTAAGTGCTACAAATAGCAGGAAGGGATGGATAAAATGACACAGATGCTTTAATTATGATTTGATTACAGAGCAACCAGAGGAGTCTATTCTGAGGAATATGCAATTAGAGAAAATTCTGAGGACTATCTAACCTTCCGAAATGAAAATTAACTGGGATTATTTGAACGGGGCTTGAACATCTCTGAAAAAAAGATATCATTCCTCAAGGATCCTGCTGCTCTTGTGTGCTAGATCCTCTCTGGCTTAGCAGATGGGCTTCAGGGTAACACAATGTCATCTTCCTCAGCTGCATGTGCTGCTGCCTTCACCTCCCAGTCCCATTTTATTCCCATTTTAGCATCCCTTGCTGCTCACATACCAGAGGGTGACACAGAGCCTGGAAGGAAACAGCCACCTCTGGTTGGAGCAAACAAAAAAAGGAGCATCTCTTATCATCAACAGAGCTTCTCTATCCCATGAGCAGGAAAAATAGAGCCATGCACGCCTGTGATGCACGTTCCAAAGGGAAAGTGGGGATGGAAAATTCCATGCCCTTTCCTCTGGCCAATTATTTAATGGAAGGAAGCTATATGATTAAATATGCTAAGCTTCTCTGTGGGCTTAAATGGTACAAATGGCCTGAATTTAATTCCATTGATCTCACTGGCTGTGGAACATGAGCAGAATTGCAAACCTGTCCCAGGGCTGAAGAGCAGCGTGCCTTCAGCTCCAGTGTGAAACCACAGAAATCTCGTGGGAGCTCCATGCTGGCATGGGGATGATGGCTTTCTGTGCTGTCCTGAGCTGGGCTCAGCTGGGCAGAGCAGCAGCCCTGGGGCTGGGAAGGCAGAGGGTCAGCCTGGCTGCAGGGCTGGGCTGGGCAGGGGGCTCTGGGACCCCAGGCACCACCCCTGGCAGCAGCTGCAAACCACTCCTGCTGCCCCTGCTTCCCCCAGTGCTTGACACATCCACGAGCCAGGGGTAAAAGGGCTTTTTTGGGGTCTTATTTTCTGCAGAAGTTTTCAGTGTTTGCTGCTTCTGTTTGACAGTTGTGTTCAGAGCAGGGTGTCAGCTCTGCAGCCCGGAGCAGCAGGACCTGCCAGGACTCCTCCTGGACTCTGCTTGGGGTGGAATGGTTGCTTTGGGGCTGGAGAGGAAAGGAGGATGGCTCCCAGCCCAGCCAGCCCCGTTCCTGCTCTGTCTGAACCCATGAGAAACCAGGAAATTGGGCTTTGGTGCTGCCTGGATACTCTGGAGGGATGGGGTGGGAAAGGGGCACAGCAGCTCCCCTCCTTCTCCCTGCTCCCAGTGGGGATGGCTGAACTTCCCCATGACCTTGCTCACCTCCAGAAGACCCCAGAGCTGCCCTGACAGGGAATGTGGCTGTCAGAGATGCTGCTCAGGACACTCAGACAATTCCTGCTCTTCCCAACAGGTGCTGAGCACATTTAAGCTCAGCTTAACTCAGCAGCCTGTCAGTCTCTTCTGTCACTTGTAAGGACATTTTCTGGTTTAGTGTCTTGTTTATTTATTTCAGCATCTCTTTTTAGGAGCCTTCAAGCCCTCTAACTTCAAAGCATTTGTGTGTGTTCCTACTGACCCATGTGTATTTCCCAGGGATAAATCCCAGGCTGGCAACTTAGGGATGATTTGTCAAGGGTCGCTTTAATAAATGAGGTTATTTATTTTCTGCCTGAAATTCCCTGGTTGGTGACTAAGAGAAACTTTGTATTAAGCTGTGCAGAGCATAATGAGGTTGCTGTAATGCTTTGATGTGGAAATGCTTAAATGCCAAAAAAAAAAAAAAAAAAAAAAAAGAAAAAAGAAATGGTGTTATTGATAGAGCTTGCTTAAGGTATCTAGGGACAGTTTATCTCAAGCAAATATAGATTACACTATAAAGATTATAGATTTTGATAATAGCCCTTTAAAATTTTAATAGCAGACATCATAAGAAGGTCAAAATCAAATTATTTTCCTGGACCATGCTGCTGGTGCTTACAAGCTGAGCCCTTTTTCAAAATAAAGACCTGTGTGATATCAATTATAGAGGCATTAATGTTACAATAGATGTGCAGGGAGATTTGATTTCCTGACACCTATTCCAAAGTGTTCCTGGTGAACAAACTGGCTGAGCAGGCTGTGAAATGTGTGGAATTAAAAGGCTGGAGTGGATTTGCAGCACGTTAGTCTCGCCTAATGAAGCTGGTTACATAAGAGTCCCTTCCCCTCAGCTGCTGGAGCTGCATTTCCCAGGCCACTTCTTGTTGCTGATAAATTAGAAAAACCACACTTTGCTGCATTTTCTGCTTTTCTTCTTGTATCTGTTCTTGAGGCTGATTAGCACAAAGCAGCTCTGAGCCGTGGCTTGGGCACCAGAGCTTCTGAGAGCCTCAAACAGCCGAAATAATGGAGTTGGATGAAGGATGCTGGTTGCCATGGGAACGGTGCATGTGCCACACAAGATAATGCAAGTGCTGGGCTGCAGGGATCTGTGCTGAATATTGATTTGAGCTTTCCTGGATTCCTTGGAAGCACTGGGCTTTGTGCTGGGTGCTCCACCTGGCAAGGCAGAGCAGCTCATCAACTGGGCTGGGGCCAGGCAGAGTTTCCTCCTCTGGGCAGAGCTGGCTTTTGCCTGGGATGGGAGAAGAAGGGAATGCAGGAACTCCTGGGGAGAATTATCAGGGTCACAGCTTTTGCTTGTGGAGCTCACAGAGTCCTGGGTGTGGAGCTGGAGTTAAGGAGGAGTTGGAACTGAGGTGCTGCAGGTGACCTCAAGTGACAATTTTGTCACTTGACAATATTGTCACTTGTCAAGTGACAATAAAACACCCCAGGAAGCTGAACTCTCACCTGTGGAATGTCTCTTGTGGTGGTTTTCACCTGGACACCTCCACAGGGTCACAGCTCCCCTCTGTATCCCTTCATTACTCCTCTTGGTACCACTGGAAAGTTCATTTTGGTCCCGGTTTGTCAAGGATGAGTCTAATTAGTGGCAGAGCTGTGTAAAATAGAAGAAGAATTAAGAAACATCAACTCATTGGCAGCCAAACATTATTAAGGCAGTATTGGCCACTTTGCCAAGCTGAGGCAAGGGAAAACATGAAGGCTTTATTTTGGAGGAAAGTAAAACATGAAGGTTTTAACTTGGGGGAAAATAAAACATGAAGGTTTTAACTTGGGGGAAAATAAAACATGAAAGTTTTCATTTGAGGCAAGGTAAAACACAAAGGTTTTAAATTGGGGGAAATAAACATGAAGGTTTTTATTTGGGACAAATTAAAACAAAGGTTTTCATTTGGGACAAGGTAAAACAAAGGTTTGCATTTGGGGCAAGGTAAAACATGAAGGTTTTTATTTGGGGAAAGGTAAAGCTTGAAGGTTTTAACTTGGAGGATTCTCTGTGAACAGGTTCACACTTGGTCCTGTTTTTTAGGTGAGGTTGGGATTCTTGCATAAAAATGAACAAAGCCAGAGTCGTTCTGCTGTAATTTTGCAGCCTGAAGTTCTGGCTCCTGGAATGACAAAGAAACTCTAATTATTGCTCTTCTAGCCCAGATCCTCAGTGACAAAAACCAGCAAAACTTTCTCAGTGCTCTATCTACTTGGCAAGAGGCAGCTGGGGCCACTTGCTCAGGAGCATTGTGCAGATGAGGTAATGCAAATTAAATTCCTGTCCTTCTCATGTTCCCCCCGCCCCCGGGAAGGATCATGCCACAAACTCTTGCTTGCCTTCAGCAGGATTGCTGCCAATTGGCCACCTGTTAGAGAAAACGTTGTGTGATTATTGAGCTCAGGTTTGGGGAAGTTATCTGTGCTCTTTCATAGCTGCCTTGTGCTGTTTGGAGCTCCTGGTACTGGAGCTTTAGGAAATGTGAATTAGACAGGTTTTCTGTGGCAGCTCTAATAAGATGCTTCTCTTGAGGCAGAGATGGTGAACTTTAAAAATATCTGAGGTGTTATTTGTCAGAAATGTGTCTGGGAGAGAGATTTAGAAATTCGAGGCTGTTGTGCCCTCTGGGCACGATTTGCAGGTTTGTGTGACTTTGTTCTTCAGTACAGGTCGTGTCCGATGTGGTGCTCAGAGAGCCACTCAGTTAATTCTCTCCTGCTGATTTTGGCTTCAAATTCTGTCACCACATCCCAGCAGAGCTCCCAGTTTTATTGCCAATTCCAAATCCTGGTTGTACAGGATCATCTCTGGACTTCTGGGGTTTTTGTATAGCCAGGACAAACCTTAGGATATCATCTAAGACACCTTTTGATAACCAGGACACCTGCTCTTTAATGCACAGAAAGTTATATTTTAGAGCACCTAAACACACTAGGGACTTTGGTATGTTTAATTAAAGCAATTAGGGGTTTTTGGGGGTTTTTTTGGGGTTTTTTGTTTTGTTTTTTGTTTTTTTGGGGAATTTTGGGGGGTTTTTTTGTAATGCTTTAATGTTTTCTGAGTTTATGTAATAATTTTGCAGGTAAAAATCTTAGTCTTTTTTAGAGACAAAATATGGTTTGGATTTAGGAAGTGAACTAATTAATGAACCTGAGCATTAGGCATGGCTTAAGAAATCAGTAAGCACCTGAGTGAAACCTGGCTGGTGGTGGAGCAGTGCCTCAGGTGTCCTGAGCTGCATCCCTCCCTGTGCAGCTGCTGTGCACAGCAGCACTGGGATTTCTGCCAGCTGGCAGGGATCAGGTTTGCCTGTAAATGCACAGAGGCACAGCCCAGCATCACCTGTGTGTGTGACAATGGGTGTGCTCCACATTTCCCTTCTCCTGTGCCAGGGAGCCTCCTGCCCTCACCTGCCAGTGCTGGGGATGGTTTCTGGGGTTATGGAGCTCAGAGTGACAGACTGGATGCCAGCTGGAGCTCTTGCTCTGGCCTGTGCTGTGCACCCAGCTGGGAGTGCTTTGTCACCATAAGGAGGTGACAATGTGGTTCTGAGCCAGCCTGCAGCAGTGGCACAGCCATGGGTGGGCACTGTTTGTCCTTGGGTTACCTGGGCTAGTCCTGGACTAACAGCATGCTAAAGCTCAGCTTTAAGTGTGGGGATAGTCAGAGATGTCTATAATCACTCACACAGCCTGGCTGTGTGCCTCTGGGGTTTTGGGGGGTTTTGGGGGGTTTTATGGGGTTGATGTCTGTCAGCCTATTGCTCTGCACCCAGGAATTTTCCTTACCAAAATGGTGTTAAATTTGATAAAATCAGGAACTGTGTTTACACTATGATATCTGCTCAACTGCCATTTTTCTGAAAAAGTAGACTTTGAGGGGATAAATACCAAAGCCACATGAAAGACAGGGGATCTGGTGCTGCTGTTCCTTGGAAAACCACAAACTCTCCCAATGCTCACCTCCCACCTGACCTTGGCTGAATCCTCTGCCCCTGAGAGCTGCTGCTGATGGCTGGGGTGTGGTGCACAACGTTCTGTAATTCCACCTTGTTCACTGCACTAAAGATGGGTAAATAAATTAGTATAAACTAAATTAACTCCCTGTGGCTGGCCAAGTCTTAGGAGAGAAAGTGTGATAAAAGATGTGGCTGCTGCCCCCTCCCCAAACTCACATAAGCTCTGGCTTGAATATTGTCCCAGTGATCAGCCTGTGGTGCTGAGAGGGGAAAAAAAGGAATATTCCTGGAGAAAACAGCAGGGAAGGGAGCCAAGGGTGCACCTTGGGAAGGGCAAGGCTTGAACAGACCCACAGGAGTTTGCCCTGGTTGTGAATCTGGCCCTGGCATCCCCTGAGGAGCACAGGGAGGGTTTTCTGTACCTCAAACCCCAAAGGGGTCAGGCTGTGGTTTATCACTCAGAATTCCCTTTTCTGCCTTCCAGAGGAGGCAGCTTTGCCTGCCAGTGCATGGCCATGGGGCAGGGTTTCATCCCCATGGCTCCTGGAGCAGGAGATGGATGCCTGTGCTCCCCAGCCACCCTGGCAGGGCTCTGGGGAAAATTGTTCTCCCACATTTGCATTCAGCCACTCTGGGGATATCAATTTCCACTGAGCATGAAGATGATTTTGCTTTTACACAGCAAGAGTTTCCAAGGAGGCACTGGAGTGACAAAAGCTGTTGCCAGGGGTCTCCAAGGCACTTGACAGGTTTATGGAGTGATGATAAACTGCTGGGGTAGTCCCAGTGGAAATTGGGTTTGATGGAGATAATAAAGAATTGGAGGTGCTCAAGGACAGAGCTCGAAAGCAATTTGGAGAGGCCCTGGAACATCTGGATTTGTCTCAGTGTGATTCCTCCCACAGAAGGGAGTTGAACTGTGACTGGTGGGATTTATTACAGCTTTTCATATTGAAAATTGAGCTTCAGCATGATAGCCTGCTCCTGTCATTATGCAGATTACATAAAAATAAATGGGTAGCTGATGGAGGTAATATCTTGGGGAAGGTGCAAACAACAATTCTCCAAGAATGTCTTTTATTTTACAGGAGCCTGTATAGCTTAGACAAAGTGGTTTGGTAATGGGCAAATATGCACCTGGAAAATGCTTAGATGGGCCTTGAAATATATCCCAACCTTTTCTAGATAATTTTTTAAGTCTATTTTTAAAAAAACACACACACTATTACATGCAGCTCACATCTGTGCCAGCACTGACAGTGGTGGAAAGGCAACCCCATTTAGCTTCTTTTGTTTTTTGTATAAGAACTTACTGCCTTGTCTTCTGGGCACCACAAAAGCTGTTTTATTTCCAGGGAACACACACTTGCTGAGCAAACCCTTCAAGAGATTGCTTTTCTTGTCATGAGACCACTAAATGTTCCTTTGGCCACTATTTTTGGAGTTGTAGAAAACCTCAACAGAATTGCATTGCAAGAACAGAGCTGCTTGTGTTGGGCTTTGTTTCAAGAGGCTAAAAAAGGATTGCTGAGAGGTGCCTGAGGCAAGGCAGGTAAATATGTGAGCACCTGGTGGTTAAAATCCAGGTGTGTTGTGGCCACAGGTGAACTATTTTCATTTATAGATGTGCTGATGTTAGAGGAGAGATGGAGGGACAGGGCAATAATCTGCTTTTTTACAACAGATGTTGTTTGAAATTCTTTGTATTCAGACTCCCTCCAAAGCTCATGTGGCTTCATTTTGGCCACAACCTATTGTGTGGATTAATTGAGTTCATGTCCAAATTATCTGCTTCCTCCATCCATGCAGACAATCTAAAATGCACACAGGTGATGATGAACAGAGAGCAAAGCAAGCAGAACAAGAGTGGGCAGATTTCTGGGCAGGTTTCTCCCTGGGGGTGGCCGAGGTGTGGAGACTGAAGGCTGAGATGGGAACACATGGAAATAATTAACTCAGCAAAGGCATGGCCTCAGTGAGGGGAGTTCAGGATGATCCTCCTTGGGAAGCAGCTGGGAACCATCAAGGCCACCCTCTGTGCCTGCCTTGGCTGCCCACAGCAGGTTCTGGCAGCAGTGGGAGCAGCAGTGCACAAATATTCACTGCTTGGTCCCAAAGGAGTGGTTGCTCCCTCTTGCATCTTTTGGGATTAAAGAATGGCCAAGGAGCTAAAGCCTGGGCATCGTTTTCCCCCTCATTCACCATTTTATTCCACTTGGTCTGCTAATTTTTGGTAATTTCTGCTCCCTGTAATCCAGCTCTCCCCAGCAGGTGCAGGGCTTGGGAGCTGGGTCCAAGAGAGGAGTTTGCAGCTCAAGAGTTTGAGCAGCAGCAGGGAACAAGCTCAGCTTGCAGTGCCTCTGTCTGCTCACTGCTTGTTTCTGGATTAGGAGCATAACCAAGCAAAGGAAATTCTGCAGAATGCTTTAACCATCTAGAAATCCCCAAACAAACCAGGCAAAGAGCAAAGCCCCTAAGAATTGATGTTTAAGAAGCAGCACCTGGCACGTGTGGCAGCCTACCTGGTGTGAGAAAGCCAAATCAATGATTTGTTCATGCTTGATTTGTTCATCAGGGCTGGATTCATGCACTCCTGCAGAGAGTGGATGGCATCATGGAAATCTCCTTCTGCTGGGCCTGTGTTATCCATGATGATGCTGGGATTGTTTCAATGTGGGTTTGCCACATCCCCTTGTTTTTTCTGCTGGTTAGGATCACACTGCTTTGTCTGTTTATTATTTTTTTAAAAGGCATTTGCTGTGCTTGTGTATGAATCGATGGCAAGGGGTTGTTCTAAGCTTTATTCTGAGCTGGAATGTTTTTTCTCCGTGATATTTCTGCCTTCAAGATGGAGGGTTTGCAAACAGCTGCTGGAAATGAGAGGAAGCTCTTGGAGTGGAATTTGGGCAGCAGGAAGAGAGAGAAATGGGATCTTTGCAGAAAACCATAGCTCCACTGGCCTGGATAGTTTTCCTGCAGTGGACAATGCAGTTCTGTGCTTTTAGATGGTGATGGGGAGCATAGAAAGTGGACTGGGTGGCAGCTGGGCTGCTGTGACTTTTTGTGTGGGAGGGTCCTTATTTTCCCCAGGAAAGCTGAATTGGTTATTGTTCTCTCTGGAGGATGGGAATCACAAAAGAATGCTGCTTCCATTTTATTCTTCTTACAGTTTTAATTCAGTTCCAGCTACTTAATATCCCTGCTGCTTCCACAAAATATTTCCACTTCTGGAACAGCAAATTAAAATAACCCCATCCAATTTAAGACATTTTATTTGTGTAATGGTGGCAGCTTCTTCAAAACCAGAGTGAAATTCCATCACTGGAATCACTCTGAAATGCACAGAGTGAGTTGTGAGTGAGGGTGTCTGAGCTGCCTTGCAAATCAGTGTCTCCAGCATCAGCAGGGTTTGTTTGTGGGAGCTGTGCTTAGCAGGAGCAGGAGTTCCCTGTGCCATGTAGCAGCCAGGATTCACAGCTTTCCTGCAGATCTACTCCTGCAGGGATGAAGAGTTCCTTTGTTTAGAGGAGAGGAGGGGGAAAGGCACCCTCCAGGCTGTTGTTTCTGGCTGCTGACATGTGATGGAACACGAGCCCTCCCTGGCTTGTGGCATCTCAGATTGGCATCCTCACAGGGAGGGGGATCTTCAAGGGAGCTGGCAGCTGACACTTTGTCATCTGGCCCTGATGAGCCCTAGAAGAGCTGCTGAAAGCACTGGGGGATGTGGTGCAGAATGAAAATGGAGTGCTGGGAGAGTTAGGCACAGGGGTTTGTGCTCATCATTGAATGATGAGAGGTGTGGAGCAATGTCTTGTGGGGAGCACTCGCAGCTAATGGGAATTCCTTGGCTCATAAAAAGCTCCAAGCTCTGCTCTGATGGATCTTAAAAATGGTGCTGCTGTTTGTGGATGTACCTGGCAGCTGTAACCCCTCTCCACATCTTTCCCTCCCTAGTCTGAGCCATCCATTGGACCAAAACATAATTAAACCTGGTATTCTGACCCAAACTAGGCATTAATCGCTCAGCATGGGGGTTTTTAATTTTTCTTGGGAGTCTAAGGAAGGCAGACACCTCAATCCTGCTGAAATGCACACGTGGGTATTTTCTGAAACATTCAGCCACACTATTTCATATCATCTAATGGTGACTTTTTATCAACACATTCTGAATTATACAGCAAATAATAAATACAAATATTTGCTACGTGATTAAATAAATTAATAAAATTAATTAAATATAAATATAGGTATAAAGATAAATATAGGTATAGATACAGATGATATAGATAGATTAGATATAGATATAAATAGATTTAGATGTAGATATAGCTATAGATATATAGATATAGATTATATAGATATAGATAGATATAGATGTAAATGATTTGCTATGTGATATTCCCATTGCCCATACAATATTTTAAAACAGTAATGCTCCCACTGTTGTTATTTTTCTCTCTATTTATTATTTATTATTTATACCCACAAGTTCTTCCACAGCTCAAGAGAACCCAGCTTTCCTCAGCTCCCTCCTTGCCTCTCATTGAGGTAGGCTGTGAATTGCACAAGCTTTCTTATCCTGAACAAACCTGAAGGAACAGAACACTATAGAAATGTGCAAATAGCACTGGCCCTGCTGAAGTGTGAGCAGCTTTTGCCTCCTTAACATGCCAGCTTTGCCCTGAGTATTGTTATGTTTTCAGGATTATTGGGAGAGTTTGATACTTGTGCTGGTAATAAAACATAAAGGTCCTGTGGTTTGAAGGTGGGAATGATGGAGGTGCAGAATTGGAGAGACTTGAATGCAGGTGGGAGACACTTCAGCCAATGTTTACAGCAGGAGGAAACAGTAGTTGGAGCCTATTATCTCTATTTTAAATAAATAAATGAACAAATAAATAAGGGATGTTTCATCCACAGCAGCTGCCTCCATGGGCCTGGCTCCCCCCAGGATTTCTGGGTCACCTTTAGAGGTGATGGGCATCTCCAAAATTCATGGTGCACCTCATAAAAAATTTGGGAAGAGCCTCTGGAGGTGATCAGGCTCATACAGGAGTGCTGTGTGAGCTGGGTTTGGCTGTTTGGCTGCATTTGACTGGCTTATAGACAAATGGCAATAAACCAACAAATTATGCACATCTCTCTCTTCCTCTGCTTCTTCCTAGCACACAAATGCTTGTAGCTACAGAAGATTTCTCTCCTTACTGTAATAACTTTATGCCATGGTATGCTGTTTGTTTGTTTAGGTTAAATTTCACTCCCTCTGGTGAAATTCCCTTTTCCTTCAAAGTCCCAGGGGCTCCCAGTGGAGGCTGAGGATATTCACTGCCTTCCAGAGCACAATCCATGCAGTCTGGCAGGATATTTGGAGCAGGTCCACTGCTGCTTTAGCTTGGCTTGCAGCTCAATCACAGGGGACAGCTCTTCACTCAATCTGTACATGCAGATAAGAACTGAGATTTTTTTTTTTTTCCTGTGGAGAAAACTGACTTGGTTTGTTATTTTATTGAGCTCAGAGGGTATGGAATTAACTATAATGTGCTTTATTGTGGAGGAGTCCCCATTGCCTGGTTAATGCCTGGAAGATGAAGCTCCAGAGAAGCTGAGATGTGTTGTTTGAACTCAATGTTGTGCAGTACAGAAAGATTTCTGTCCTTCTGCAGAGCCAAGGAATTGCTTGCTGTCTAATAGGCAGAAACAGATTTTTATTTTGATTCATTTGGGGGAAATGAATTTTGGAAAGGAGGTGATTAGTAAAGAATAAAGCAATGTGGAGGAATAAAAAGACAGAATTATTATTTCAATCCAGGTTTTGTGGCCTTGGCCTCTGGTAAAAAAAATAAAAGAACTTTGTGCTTGGTATGAACAGGTGCAGCAATTGCTTTTGAAATGAGTCCAAGCAAGTAACATGAAGTGCTCATTTTACACCTCAGTGAGTGCTGTGCAAAGAGCAGAACTTCCCAGCAGCACAAGCAGATATAATTCCATTGATAGCCTTGGTGCCTGCTCACTTAAAGCAGCAGAGTAGTATCTGCTCTCTCCTCAGTAAGAAAAAACAATACATTATATAGGTCAGGATTTGCTTTGGTTTAGTTTAGGTTTGTTAATATTAATATACTTAATTTTTGTTGTGGGATAGGATTAGGAGTAAAAAATAAGGCAGGTTTAAAGTTTAAAAGGGTATAAAGACAAAGCAAAGGGCCCAACAGTGGTTGAGCTGTCAACCACTAAATTAGCCTCAAATTAATCCTATCAATTTCCAAAACCAGCACACTCCCATTCCTGGGGCTGGAGGGCCTCCCCCTCTGCTGGGACTTGAGAGACCCTGGACAATGGGAGCAGTATTTGGGAAAAATAAGGATTTAACAAGAAGATTCCACACACATCTATGTATAGCAGAGAAAAATCTTTAAATGTAAAATTTGAAGAAGGAATAAAAATAATAGTAAGTTTTGATATAAAAGAAAAGAATTGCTGAGCTAGTTTTACTGGATAACGAAGAAGCTAAAGAACAAAATGAGTTGAAAGGGGTTTTTATGATTTAAAGCAAAGGATAAATTCACTTTAAACAAAAGATGGTTTTACCAAGCAAAAAGATTTTTCACAGGCAAACAAAAAATGCTATATTGCAAGTAGAAAAAAAAACCCTCAAAAATTTCCACTAAAAGAAAACCAAAAAACAACTTCTAGCTTAAACTGCAACACACTAAGTTTTTGTGATTGGAATAAAGTAACATGAATATGGTAACATTAGTAGTTATGATAGGCTATAAGTAATAACAAAAGTGTTTATTGGTTGTCATGTATTAAGATGCTCTGTAATAAAAAGTATAAAATGCATTATAAGCAGAGCTAGAGGTGGCTTCAGACTAACCCTCATCACCCAGGTGAATTATTGCTGTATCATCTGGACACAATAAACAGCAAATTAAAGTCCCCATCCCTAATTTCAGCTCTTACAAGCAGAGTTTGGCTTCCAAGCCCTCAGAGTTCCTGCAGAGTGCAGGGGAAGGCTCCAGCAGGGTGGGTGAGTGCAGGGCTGGCAGCAGAGCCTGAGGAACACTTGCTGCTGCTTTAGGAACACAGCAGCTCTGAGAGACCACACTGCTCCAGCTCCAAACCCAGGGACAGAAGGGTCAGGGAACCTTCCAGAGCCCAAAGAGCAGTGGGGAAACAGCTCTGCTGCTGCTCAGGAGCTGCAGGAGCCCCCGGGGAATTGTCTCTAGTTGGGGAAGAGGGAAATAATTTGGAAAAGGAGCCAGTGCAGGGTTCTGTGAGCTCGTGGTTGATGGGGCAGAGAGGAGGTTTGGGCTCAAAGTTGTGACACCTCTGGTGAATGAGGAGCTGCCTTGGGATTCTCTGTGGCAGGTAAGGAATATATATATCTATAATATCTGATATTCTGCCTGCTCCCCACTTCTCTGCTTCCTTCTCTTCTCTCAGGGATAGTGAAGGGAGGGGAAGGGAATTTTCTTCTCTATTCCCTGTTCCTGCAGCTCTCCTCCAGGAGCTCTGCATGAGCAGTGCTCTGCCATCTTTCCTCAGAAATGTTGGTATTGAATATTATCTTTTTAGTCTTATCTTAAAAATCCATCAAAGGAAGATAGTATTCTGCATATTTCTCTCAGTGTTCCCAGTCACAGGACCCAGAGAAGTTCAGTGCTCACTGGGGTTCTCTCAATTGCTGTAAAACCTTGAATCAGATGGGAGCATCTCAGCATTTTTAAAATTTTGATTTTTTAATGGAGGCACCTGTAGTGAGGCAAATAAAAAGACATTTCCAATAATGCAACCATCTCCCCCCAAAGCATGTCTCAAAGTTTTCCTCCTGCTATTCACCTATGTCAAACTTCTGGGCTGTTACCTTAATTTCAAGCATCAATCTCACCAGTTTAAAGCAAAACTTATCCATTTTAGCATAAAGAAAAAAATAAAAAAAAAAAAAGCCACAGAGCTACATTTAAAGAGGCAAAGCACGTAATTCTCATCAAGTGTTGATTAAAGCCTTGAATAAAATACTTTTTTATTTTTCCTGTGCCATCACTGCTGTAGGTTGTTAATAAAAAGAGAAGTAAAGCTCAGCTGTGTTCTCCTGGAGCTGGAGGAGGCAGCAGTTATTTGCTTCCCATTAGGAAGGTGACATTCCCAGATAGATGGCCTAGAAAATTGTTTCCAGAGAGTGAGAAAAATTAGTTCAGGAGGGTTACTGAGCATCCAGCTCTCTGCTTTGCAGCAAATTGCTGGGTACCTGGCAGCACATGGCACTGTGACAAGTGTTCAGCCTGGGGGTGGTGGCAGAGGGGAGATGCTCCACACACCTCTTCTCTTCCACATTCTGCCTGAGCCTGCAGAGCTGGGCTACAAAATTCCCCTGTTTGGGAATTTTGTGGACATTGATAAGCTGATATTCCATTGGTGTACAACAATATGCTGCCTCATAATGCTGGGCTTGGGTTTCTGGGTTTTTTAAGTGCTTTTGATAGCATATTGTGCTAATTTTCAAATTGTATTAATTAAATGGACCCTAAGACAGAGCATAGAAAAATATTTGGCATTTGTGGGGATTTCTGTAGCAGTTTTCATGTGTGATGGGATTTTTTTCTTACCTAGAAGAAGCTGTTTTGCAATTGGCTTTTTGCAAATCAAATTTTTTCTTTTTGTTTACTTTTGCTCCTAAATACAACAATGCACCTTATAAAACCAATGCAAGGGGAAATAAATCTGAATTCATTATTCCAAAACACATTTCACTCCCCTTCAGATCTGTTTGTCAGTATTTGGCACTGGCACCCGTGTGGGGCTCTCCCTTCAGCCAAGGCTTGGAAAGTTTTAAATGAGAAGTAACTGAACACTCCCAAGCTGCTGCTGAGGGGAGTGAGGGAAATGAGGTTTCGTGTGCCATTTGTATTCCCCTGGGGTTCTGAGCAGCATTTCAAAGAGAAAGCCAGGAAGAGATTTCCTCCTGTGATTCCTATTGAGCCCAGCTATTGTGAAGGGATTGTGGGAGCTGAAAAAGAGCATAAAAATACCTGTGAGGACAGACCCATGAGAAAAAGAAGGCTTATGGTTATGGGGCTGATTGTGAAGTTTGTTCTTTGGTTTGACTGGCTCCCAGTCACATCTAGGGTGGAATTCATCAGCTGTTTGTTAGGAAAGAGCTACTAGAATGCAATTGCAAAGCTGACACTTTGCCAGGACTCTGGACTTTCTTTTCAGAAAGTGCAAAGGCATTTTTCACAGTCACAGATCACGAGTCTCACCTTTTGGCTGGGGCACGAGGCCGGTTTTATTGGGAAAATATGGTTGCAGAAATAATTTGCCTGGTGTATAAATAGCATCTGCATGTGGTTGTGTTCCTCAGGAGGAGAAGAGGAGCCAGCTGAGCTGCCAAGCAGCACAGATAAATTGTATTTGGAAAATAAAAGTATTGGGTGCAGGAGGACAGAGGTAATTGGGACCATATGTTGTTCCTCAATTGAGCAGTCATGTATTACAGTGCAAAGAGCTGAGACTGCTCCACACTCATCTCTGAGTTGTTTTGTATGTTCAGTGATGGCCTTGAGTTCTTTGGGGCTGTGAAAACCCAAAAATCTTGGCTGGAGAATCCAGAGCCAGAGGTGAGCTTGGCTGGTGAGGCTGTGGGGCATCAATGCCTCGAGTATTGACACCAAATAGCTGGAAAAGATTTAGGAGTGATGGAAAAAAGGAGTTTCCTCCAGTTCTACAGGAAGGAATGCTGCTCCAAGATCTGTGGGAGGGGAATGGTGTGGAGTGGGGCTAGAGGCAGAAGGGAGGAATGCCAGAGCTGGCACAGGTGGTGCATGTGAGGGGCTGTGCTGCACAGAAAACATTTTCCCAGAAACTTACTGGAGAATGTTTGGAGCATGAAGCAGGGAATGTTCAAATATAAGCAAGTATTCAGATTATTCTGCAAAAATTTGACCTCTGGCTTTCTGGAGGCCAATGGAGCAGGACTTTGCAAGGCCCAGGGGGCACATTAGCAGCAAGCAGCATCCAAATGACATTTCAAACACTAAATACAGCAACTCCCTCTCCTCTTATACCCCATCTGTCATTGTTCTGTCTGGCTGGCTAATTTACTGGAGTCTGGTCATGTGACAGTTTATTTATCTTCATCACAGACTTATTTCATGTGTCTAAGACTTCCAGTTTGGCTGAGGGAAGGGAATATTGCTGCAGTGCAATTCTCCACTTGTCTGAGAGACAAGCTGCCAAACCCCCCATGTGCTCCCCTGGAGCAGTGTGGTAGTACCCCAGATCAGTTCTTGGCCTGTGCCTTATCACTAGAAGCCACAAATCATCTGTCCTGATTTGAAAACTAAGGGTCTGCTGTAGCAGAGGGTCAGTGTTGTTAATCCTGCACCTGTCCTGACAAAATGCTGTTCCATGATGGAAATTGCACATGTGGTGCAAATTTACTTTGGCTCCCTTTCCTTACCTCTTTGTTGCTGTTGTTTCATCCCTGTTTCTGGTACATTTTCACTTCTTAGCTTCATGAAAAGAGACTCACAGTGGGGCTGGAATGATCCTTGCAGCCTGGAGAGCATGGCCAGGCTGGGAGCTGCCTGGGGAGGAGGAATTGTTTGTGCTGCATTATCCTCTTGGTAAAAAAATGCAACAAATGCTGCTCCTCTTTGTCTGGAGATCTTCCCAAATCCAGCAAGAAACAGGGACAGGGCAGCACCTTGGGGGCAGAACCAACAGGTGAATAATTATATTCAGAACGGGAAATTCATAATCCAAGGGATTTCCTCCACCTCAAAACAGCTCTTAAAGCATAAAGTCACCCCTGGCTGTGCTAGCCCAGCACAGAGAGGGGGTCTCTGGATGTGGCTGTCCCTCCCAGCATTGCTCTGCTCTCCTTTTTCCATCACTTCATTTCCCAGCTGCAAGAGGGGTGAAGAATTGCCACGCCAGCTGTCCCAGGGTGCTCATGCTCTCCTCTTGTGCTGTGTTTGAAATTGTGAAGTGGAAGCATGTCATGGGGATACTGCTGGGAGCCAAGACAGTAGCCTTTTCTCAGGCTGCTCAAAAACAAAGAATTATGACAATAATTAAACACCTGCTAGAGACGTGAGGGACGTGATGTTTTGCACAAAGCATGTTTTCAAAAAACTGTTGCCTTCTTGGACCAATGAGCCTTTTCTATCCTGTATTGCACCAACTACCCTATATAAGTGTGGTGTTTCTTTCAATAAAAGCTCTCTTTTGCTCCTCCATTGCACAAAAGACTTTGTTGCATTCTCCTTTCTGCTGCTCCTACAGCCAAAGTGCAGCAGAAGCAGGGGAGAAGAGGAGCAGAGTTTCAGCAGTGCCTGCTCTGGAGGCTTTTATCAGCACTGTGGGGTTTTCTGGGATGGGAGAGCCCCTTTCCCTTGCTTGCCTTGCCAGGCTTTCTCAGGGGCTCTCTGATCTCACACAGGTCGAGTTTGCAGAGGAAAACTCTGCCTGGGAGCACTCAAAGTGTGTCTGGCAGTGGCTTTGCATCATAAATAATGAACATTTCCCAGGATGAAGTTTGGAGAAAGTGTGTGGAGGTGAATTTTTTGATTGAGAGGAGGAGCATGTGTGGTTTTTTGTTTGTTTTTTTTTCCCTTCTCTGCTTTTCCAGAGCACTCTGCTGCCTAACTGGAAGATATAATGGCTGTATAAATTGCTGTTTAATCAGGGATGCTAATTAAGTCTTAGCTCTTTAATGCTTTCATGGGAGAGCTGTATATGATTTGCAGTGGCTGGAACTGCAGTTGCAGGTAATTGAGCTTCTCTTGGCTTTGTAGGACCTAAAAGTGCAATTTTCTGAGGGATCCTGTCACCTTTAACATTCCCCCTGGACTGAGGGTAGGAGATGTTTGGAAAAGGAAATATTCTAAAGCAGCAAGGTAATGAAACAATACAATTATTTCAGATTTTTAGCAGCCTTTTTGGAGTGTATAATTACAGTGGCACATCCACTTTTGTGGCACAGTTAATATAATTGAAGGTTAAATATAAAGCCCATTGGGAAAAAGAAATTTCTCTTGTTTTTTCACTTGTTTAGTTTTATACTGAAATTGAAAAAGGTTTTGAGCTGGGGCTGTGTGCTGCCTTATCAGATGGCAGCAAAGAATTCCCACTTCTGGGTCTGAGAAATCCTTTCCAAACAAGTTGGTTCCACCAGCAAGTGGATGGAGACATTTAAGAAGTGGGATGAAAGGTGTGGAACACTTGTCAGGCTTGTGAAGTTCAGTCAAAACCAACCCAGGAGCTACATTTTCCACAGAGAGCAAGCAGGTCTGTTTGTGATTAAGAACATGCTGGATTTTTTAGGGTTTGAGGGGTTTTAGTCCCTCAAATGTTGTATTTTGGTAGCTGAGATCTGTGATACAGTGTGGTGGTCACCTTAATTAGGCATGTCAGAGCCTGGCATTCAAAAATCTTCAATTTCTGCATGGCAGAAGGGAGAGAAGGGAGAAGAAAAATGAAGAAAAATATTCATATTTCTCTTTCTTGATCAGAATGCTTCTTGGAAAAGCAGTCTGCCCTTAGGAGAAGGGTAATTCAGAGACATTTCAGATACTTGAGGCCTAAGAAAGAGAGCACAAGATGGACTTTTAGACTAAAGATGGACTTTTTAGATTAAATTGTGGTCCATAATGACAGCTCCTGAGATTAGAGGGGTGTTTATTTTGCCTTGGGCAGAGTCCCCTCTCTTTGCCCCTTTGTGCTGTGGCAGCCCCCTCCCAGCAGGGCAGTGGGGGTGGGAAATGAGGAATGGGGGCAGTGCTGTCCTCACCAACAATGTCACAGCAATCCCAGAGCTGTCACCACCCAGGCTGTCCTGTTTGGCCTGGGATCACCTCAGGGGACATGCAGGTGGTTTAGGAACCAGGTTTTTGCCAAAGCTGCCGATGAGAGGCTGCAGGAGAACATTTTCCAGAGGTTTCAAGGTTGTTTATTTCCTCTTATCTCAGGAATGCCTGCCTGGTGAACAGTGCTCTGTTCTGCTGGGCATCCAGGGTGGAATCCTGCCTGGCAGGGCAGGACTTATCTTTCATACTCTAAATTACCCACTAGATATTTACAATGAATTCCCAGTACAATACAATCTTGTTCCACTGTCCAGCTTTGTCCCCATCCAATCTGAGTGTGCCAGCATGTCACCCAGCATGGAGAAGAAGGAGGAAGAGGTGAACCATGCCCCAAATCCTCCATGCTGGCCACGTGTCTTTTAATACAGACATCCTTAGAAATCTATTTATCTACATTCTAACTGCCTAATTTACACTTTACTAATTTTTGGGGCTTGCTTCTCTTCCCTCTGTGTTGGTAAATTCTCCCAAGGGGTTAAATCCAGCCCCTGAGACATCTGAGTCTCATTTGGGGGTCTTTGACACCCCCAGGGAAGCCAGGGGCACACCCTGGGCTCCCACTCAGAGCTTGGGCTTTGCCTGCTCCCTGCAGGCTGGGCAGGTTCCTTTCCCTTGGCTCTGTGTGTTCCTGCCATTCTCCACCTGGGTGCCCCCATTCCACCAGCAAATTATTTCAGCCCCCAGCCCTGCCGTGACAAACTGCAGGGGCTGATGGAGGGAGCAGGTCCCACCAAAAGGGGCTGCAATCCCCTGTGCCAGCCCAGCCAGGCGAATCCCCGAGCTCAGCAAGTCAGCTGGAAATGCTCCAGTGGGTAATCTGATGAGCTTGTTCAACAGGGCTGTGTGTGGCAGCTGAGCTGGCATTTTCTGAGCCTCTTTAACTGCTGGAATGCTGGAATGCCCTGCTTGCTGCTGATTCTGTGGTACCTGGGATCTTCCCACCAGCACTCCGGGGTTTTTTGTGAAGAATTTGAAGTGGTGCCATCCTGCCTTTGGTCTACCCCGAAGTATTTTTAATCAAATCCATAAAATAAAATGTAGAAAAGCAGAAGTGGTGGTTGGCAATAAATGGAGGCTCTTTTTGCTTTGCATTTGAAACCTGTATCTGAGCTGGGATTAGCAATGTCCTTGCAGGTTTATTCTCTGCACTGGTTTGATTTTTAGCTTATTTCTAGCCTGCCCCTCTTTGATCAAACCCCACAGGCAAAGAGGAAAGTTGTTTATGGCACAGATAGTCAGACTTCAGATGCTAAAATCTCCCCAAGGACCTGGATACCCAATTGCTGCTGAAACGCTCCTTCCAAAATGTGGAATTGGTGAGACAAATCCTTTGGATGCTGCAAATTTCACTCAGACTTTGAAAGGGGAGGAGGACAGGCATTGTGTCAGTGACTCTTTTGAAGTTCAAGGTGACCTTTGGAGACCTGAATGTTCCCCTCCACAGGAGCCCTGGGTGGGACCAGGCTGCCCTTGGAGGTGTTGGCAAAGCCACCTGATCCTCCAGAGCCTGTTGGGTGGGGAAAACTTTGTGCTCTAGAGTCAGACCTGGTTTTCCTGAAAAGGCCCAGGTTCTTGTTCCAGCTTAATCAATTCCTGTTAGATGGTTGTGACCATTTCACCTTTCTTTATATTTTTTGCCTTTGCTGTAAAACAGACAAATGTTCCTCGATTGATTTTTGCCCTCTGGAAGCTGCTCTGGGTAACTCCCTGGCAGGAAGGGATTGCTGCTGCTGAGAGAACTCACAGGCATCATGCAAGATCAATACCTCCCTCGTTTGTTCCAGTGTGAAAACACATGTTTTTTCTGAGCTCTGCTCCATGGATTTACCTGGAATTCCTCTCCTGCTTGGAAAGGTTGTCTGAGATGCTGCTGGAAGTGGAATGCATCCATCCCATGCAGCCCCTGTGGTGGGGAAAAGTGAAAGCCATGAAGGGAAAAGCATGAGTAGAACATGTACTACAGTGTGGCAGCAGAGGAATGGCTGCCAATCCATCCTAAATATCACTGGATGCCTGCTGATAAATAGCATTCCTCATCTATTATCCAAAAGCAGCTGACAAGACACATTTCCCTGATTGTCCAAACAAATACCCATCTCCAGGCTGTTTTCTCAAACAAATGAATTTATTATTGCATCTGTGGTGGCCTGAGGGCTCCTTTCTCACATCTCCACTGGAGAAATTCTGGCACAATAATCTAATTTGGACTCCCTGAGATCAGGGGTCATTTGCAACACCTGAGTGGCAGGAGTGTGCTCCACGGGGTCTTTGTACATTCCTTTTTCCCAGGGAGGATCCTCTCTGCCAGCTCAGGGTCATGGGCAGATTTGACAAGTGGTTAAAGGTAGGATTTCCAGATGTGCTTCCAGAAACTGAATTTTTGCTGATTATCAACTACAGATCTGTCCCAAAGCAAGGTCAATAGAGAGAACTGAATGTTGCTGTTGGGTCACATGGAGTTTTTTGTTTATTTTCATACACGTGTCCTTTACTTCAAGTTGGAATTTAGGGAGCTTGAGGAATTTTAAAGATAAACACTAAGAAATGTCTTTTCTTGGGTGAATCTGAAGCACTGATTGAGAAGTAGGGGGTTTATTACTCTTCCTGTAGTGCTGCCTTAACTCAAAAGTCAGTCCAGCTGGAGTTCTTGGAGAAGCCCAGCTGTGGGAGAAGATTTGAGCTGTGTTGTTATTACTGCTAATTTCATTAATAATAGAGCTGCTGTCCAGGAAGAGACTGAATTCCTGAACCAGAAACACATTCAGGCTTTAAATGCCTCAGTTGCAAGGTGGTTTTGTTTACTCTGAGAATGTATTCCCCACCACAGCTGCTGCTTCAGATCTTTTAATGTTGGTTTTATACGTGCTCACAGTCATTAGTTTGCAAATGATGATTGGATTAGCAAATTAGATTCCTTCACCCTTGGCAAGTGCCACAAGCCCTGCAATTGGAAGGCTGTGAAAGTCTGAGGGGTAGAAAAAGCAGTTCCAAAAAAAAAAAAAAAAAAAAAAGGAGGGGAGAAAAACAAAACCAAATTATTTGCTGCATTAAATGAGGTTTTATCTGATGTAACTAAATGCATATATCTGGGTTGGGCCTTTTTTTTTTTTTTTTTTTCTATAGAGTCAAGTGAGATTAAAGTGGTATCAGTATGAATGTTCAAATCCTCAAGTGTAGATCTGGAAAAATATTTCCTGATATGCTCTATCAGGGCAGGCAGATGAAAATAAAGCTGTCAGTCCTGCAGATAGCAGCAGCCTCATCCATTTTGAGAGCAAGGCAAGCACTGTGTGCACTCTTACCTGATAGGAAAACACATTTTTCCTCCTTAAACTTCTTGCTGATGAACTGTGTACCTCTGGAAAAAAAAGCAAGCTTAACCTAATATCCTTCAGGGAAAAAAAAATCACACCTCCCATGTGTCATATTTTTTCCTTGAGTGGTTTATTATTCAAACAAATGGTGTGGGGGGAAGCAAACTCCTTCCTTTGCCTGCTTGAGGAAGGTGTTTGTCTCCTAAAGCTTTAGACTGAAAAATACACCCTAGAGATGAAAGAAAATGTGTTTTGTAGTGGCTGGGAGTAAATAATTCAAGGTCTGCCTTTGAATGAGCAGCTGTCCCCTCAGAGCAGAGGTGGTCAATGGGCTCAAAGGGAGGATTGAACCCTTTGGGCTCCCCAGGAGCCTCTGCTGCCCTCAGACACAGCTGGCACTGAGCTTTCCCAGGTGACCTGTTCCATCTGGGACCTGCAGCTTTCTGTTCCTCCTGCCTGCTGCTCTGGGCTCCTGGTGCATCACCCCAGTTCATCCTGTTCCAGTGTGGCTCAGCATCCCTGACACAGCAGCTCCAGAGCTCTTCTGGGGCACTGACCTGGGCCAGCTGCCCCAGATGTTGGCAGTGGCTCTCAGGTGGCAGAATTTACCTTTGCTTCCAGATTGTTTTGAGTTCTCCTTGAAGCCTTAAGATGTGTGTGAACCTTATCTTTGTGTTGGGTAAGAGCAGCAGGCTTTGGGCCATGACAGAAACCAGCATTTGGTGCAGGGCACCTTTGTGACCCTTTCAGCTGCTTGGCAGTTCTGAGCAAAGGCACTGCTGGTGCATGGATGTCTGCTGGTAAATTTGCTGAAAATATTTTAAAACCCCCACAAATCAATTCCTTCATCAGGCAGGAAACTTGTTACTCCTTCATTATTGCATTTGGCTTGATGCTTGTTAGAGTAGGAAAAAACAACCACCCAAATGCTTCATAACAAAAAGCACAGAGCAAGTAAAACATCAGCTACTGATTTATTGCTGCTGTATTTCCACCATCAGCTTACAGTTGTCTTTGATGAGGAAAGCATGAGGCCAATGATGGAAAGAGCTTTCTGTCCATAAGGGCTGTTTGTAGGAATTGAGTACCTGTAACAGATAGAAATTGGAAGGAGTATTTTTCTGTGCTCACACTGCAGTAAGTGGATGTTTTGTTTTGTACTTGAAATGACTGACTTGCTGTGAGAGGCAGATATTTGTAAAGGTCCTGAGGAGGAGAGTTGTTAGTGGATGCTCAAGACATGCCTGAGGAGGTTGTTCAATATATTTATTTTGACCAAAGGAGCAAAGCTTCAAAGCTTCTTTGCAGCTAGAAAGCTCCAGATAAATAAAACCAAAATTCAAGTGATGCTTTTCAATGCTTGTGCTCCACACTGGAAATCTTTGTATGGTACTCCCATATATTCCAAATAAACCTATTTAAACCATCACTGTAGTCAGGTAAAAACCACCCAGGTGCACTTTTACCCTCACAAATAAAATGCCACAGCACAGATATGACTGCCCTGGAGCAAAGGATCCCTCCAGGAAGGGATCCCAAGTCCCTTCACCCAGGGCTTGATATTCCAGACAGATGTAATGTGAGCAGGGGCTGCTCCCAGACCTCAGGTGTCACCTGACAAACCCAAATTTGAGCCCCAAAGCCAAGCAGAGACTTCCTGCCAGGAGCTGTGAGAATTCAGAAGGTTTGCACCTCTCAAAGGCCAATTAGTTCCAGGAAGTTGGTCTGAGGTGCTGCTGAGTTGTTGTCAGGGCAATTAGGGCTGGGATTCAGGGCTCCAAAATGCCCCCAAACATATTTGTGCTGGGTTCAGAGCGATGCCAGAGTTTCAGAACAGACTCTGACCCCAGTGCTTGTCTTCAGGGGAGGCTGGAAATGCTGGGGGACAGGCGTGGAGCCTTGCCCTGCTGGCATTGCCATGCAATTGAGCCATCACCCAAAACCAGCAAGGGCTGCTTTGGCCCACTTGCAAAATGCTCGAATTTCTCTTAAGCTTTTTACTTTTATTATTTTTATATTTCCTTTTTTTTTTTTTTTCCAACTGAAAAGAGAACGAGTTGTTCTATTTATCTCCTACCTTCAGAGTGAGTGCCCTGATTGTTTGTCCTTATCACTTCAAGCCAGAAAGTTTTATAGATTTGCAAAGCACCTCGATATTGCAGCTTCAAGCTCCTGATTCGGCAGGAGGGGTGAAGGGGGAAGCATTTCTTGTTTCCATTTAAACTGCTTTTAGTTCAGACTGAAATCCCATTTAAACCTGAAGGTTTGGATTGAAGTTTGAGGATCAAAGAAAACAGAACAGATAGAAAACGTGGCTTTAGCTTGGAGCTATAGCTGAAAAGGGTAACCTCAGATTCAGGGCTTTTTTTCTCTCTACTGCACCCCCTCCAAAATGGTCTGATTTTTCCAATTTCTCCTGCCAAGAGTCTTAACTGCATTAAACATGTGCATGTGCCTGCAGCATTTTTTTTTGTTTGCTTTGCTCTGTATGATAACTGCATGTAAGAATCACAAATGTAAAGTATTTTCTTATTCAGAAAAGAGGGCTTTAAAAGAAGCCAGGAGCTAAAATGCAGAGGAAGCCCCAAAATTAGAATCCTTTGGATTAGCAGTGTTGGCAGCTGCTGTTGTCAGTCTGTTGAGAGCCTTTGTAAACCAGGAAACAGCATCTGCCAGAGCTGCCTCCTCTCCACCAGCCTTGGGGAAGTGCAAGCCTTGGGCTAAAAGTGGAGAAGGAGTTTTGGGGGAGTTGTGGGGGGAAAAAAAAAACAATTACAATAAAATGATAGAAACTGAAAGAAGCTCGACTTGCACGAAGGTGGCACAGCCAGCCTCTGAAAAAAAAGGGGATAATTCAGTTCTGTTTGTCAGAAAGTATTTCCAGCCCTCAGTCTGATGCTGGAGCTCCCTGGATGCTGCCTGGTGGGTCTGGGAGCTGCAGACACCTTCCCCCTCTGGATGTCACCCAGAGTGACTTGCCCAGTCACACAGACAAAATCTGATCTCAGATGTGCCAAGGTGTCATCCCCTGAACAATAACTCAGCCCTGGCACTTTCAGGCAGGGTTCTCAGGCTTAAGGGTGACTCAAATACCCCCAAAATCTGAAGCACTCACTGGAAGTGGCAGCAGAAGCACAAGGGAGACATCCAGAACAAAAATGTTGTATTTTTGTGGCTCAAATTCTCTTGGTTTTATCAACCATTTTGAAGCTCTACTTGGGTTTGAATTGATCTTCAAAGCTCTAATTTTTCTTCAGCACTGCTTTACAGAAATGTTTTTTTCTTCTCCTTGTGGCTTCATTCTAAAGCATGAAATTGAAACTTGGGTGTTTTTAAATCTAATAAAAGGAACAGTAAACACTGTTAAAACTTTATTTCTCTCTCTGTACCTCACCCCCACAAAGGTGAAGATGACCCTTTTCAAGCACTTTTCAGATTAGAGATCCATTTTAAAACTGTGTTGGGTGTAAATTCAGCTTGATTGGGCACTGGGAGCTATGTGGGAAATTAGAGATGAAGGAATACCAAGCATTTGGTGAAAACCTGGGTGTTTGGGGCAGGTTCTGTGAATTTTGGCCTTGGCATCTTGGTGAAAGCATTCAGTGTTGCCTTGGCTGCTGCTCCCCATCGATGCTGGGCTCTGACACAAACCAGGAGCCACCCACAGGCTGCTGATCAAAAGCCAAGGTTTCCTTTAAATATGAGAAATTCAGGCTGCAGTGATGTTCCTTCTGCTGCATTCTGACTGTGGTTCTACCTACTCCCACCCAAAACAATAACAGTTATAAAAAATGACAGAGCAACAGATGGGAGCTGCCTCCAGTCCTCAAACAAACCCAAACCCCGGGGACTGGAGCAGCACAGGAGGCAGACACAGCATTTGGTATCATGTTTTCACATCATGTTCTCACCAAAGGAAGCATTTTCCATGGGGGATGTGGCACTTCCAGGTAATTAGTGTTGGCTCTCACAGGTTTCCAGAGCCACTGGTGACCCCTCTGCTGAGTGCCCAGGGCTGGCTCTGGCAGATTTAGGGCAGCAGGACCCCCTTCCCCATTCCCTTTCCCTCATGGAACACTGCCTGCCAGCAAATTTGGCTCTGGCATGCCAGGGCATTCCCCTTCTTTGGGAAGAGAAATGGCACAGAGCTTAGAGATTGGTAAAAATTAAATAACAACCACCACCTCCAATTATTTACACTGAGAATTTTTTTTTTTTTTCCCCCAGAGACTGTGGTTCACCGTGATCCTTGCTGGAGCTTTTATGTGCTTTTATTTGCCTTTATTTGCTTCCACGAGGCAAAAAGTCTTTCATACTTAGTCATTTGTACATGCTGGAGATGAAAAGGGGCCGTGAGGAGAGTGTAGCAGCATTATTATTGAAGGTTAAGGCACTGCACTGGCACGCAAAGAAACTCTGCTCTAAATTCTGCTCCAGCCTCCTGCTTGGGCAAATGACTTTGCCTTTCTGAGTACTTGCTGCTCCCTTTTTCTGTGCTGGCTTCCTGCATTGGTGTGTCTCCAAGGACGGGCTTTGTGCAGCCCCTGGGCCAGCAGGAGCTCGCTGCCCCCAAGGCAGGAAGTCACAACTGCCCAGCTCCTGCCCACTCTGCTCCCCCGGGCACCAGCTCCAAAAACTGCACAAATAAAAGGGGCAGAGCAGCAGGGAAAAGGGCTGGGTGGGCTCTTTGTCACCCTCATCTCCTCCCAGGCAAGGGGAGGGGAGAAGGGAAGCAAATCTGGTGAGAGGTGGCACCTCTGAGTGAGAACCTTTAATTTCTGCAGTTCAGCACAGGGCAGTAAATCCACTGCTCCACTAAGTTTGGATTTGTTTGTTTTTTTTTCCTGTGGCCAAGATGGACCAGGAATGTTGGTTATTTCCTGGGGTCAGCAGAGGGATACTGGAACCTGCTGTAGCATCAACCCCAATGCTGCCTGGCACCACTTGTGTCCTTTTCTGATCCTCTCCCTGATCCCCAGATGTTGCATTTTCTAGACACCACTTGTGTCCTTCTCTGATCCTCTCCCTGATCCCCAGATGTTTCATTTTCTAGACACCACTTGTGTTCTTTTCTGATTCTCTCCCTGATCCCCAGATGTTTCATTTTCTGGACACCACTTCTGTTCTTTTCTGATCCTCTCCCTGATCCCCAGATGTTGCATTTTCTAGACACCACTTGTGTTCTTTTCTGAGCCACTCTGTGTTGCATTCTTTACCCTGCAAACCAGTGTGGGCTCCCAGGGAAGGCCTTGGGGTCTGCATAACAATTAACACCAATTAGGGCTAAAGAATGACACCCAATCAATGTAAAAACAACGAGCAAAGCCATTTTTATGCAGCAGTAACTTGTATTATCACCCTGCTCCATTAAACTTCAGATGGATGGGAGTACAACCAGGAGTCCAAATAAATATGAGAATGCTGTCCTTGCTTTTCTAAAGCACATCCTATTTACTGTGTGGGAGCTAGAAGTGAATCTGTGGTTGCAGTAGATGGTGATTATTACATTATCCTTATAAACTTTTATTGTGTTTATTTTTATTTATTATTTGTTATGTTTAATCAGTCTAGAAGCTAAAGATAGAAATTTTGGGAAAGACTTTATTGCAAAGGAATACACCAGTGCAAACAGCAAGGGAAACACCATTCCAGAAGGTGGGAATCACCAAAGCAAGCAGGTACCCCCAGAGCCATTTGGTTCTTTGTGAGTTGCTAGAAATCTATCTGAAGTTGGGCCCAAAATGTTGTGGTGTGTAAATATAAAGTAGTAGGAGCAGATGCTGCTAATGTGGCTGAGGAAAAACACACTCAAAATAGTTTATGAGCACCCCCAGCCTTGTTAGAGCTCCTGGGGTTGATCAGGAATTGATGTTAATCTCTGTAAAGTCTTTGTAAGGGACTGATTATCAGTTAGTTTTGATAGAATTCCATGAAAAAGCTTCTCTTTCCAGCAACTATTGTCTATTTTAAACAAAAATCTTACCAGGTCAGGAAGGGACTATCACTACATGTTTGCAAGAAAATGTTGTGGATTTTGGAATGAGCCCCCTGCAGACTGCCAAGATGGGCAGGATCATGCTGCATGTGTGGTTTAAGAGTGTTTTGCTGTATCCTGACCCTGATGTTAACAAAAAGAACACAATCCATTGTCTTTCAGAAATAACCTTGCTATGGGCTATGTGGCCAGAACTTTTCATGATTTTGCATCTTGCATTTCTTTTTTGTTTCTCTTTAATTTTAATGTGGTTCTTTTTTCTTTAATTTTACCGTGGTTTTTATCAGACTAATTACAGAATCCCTTATAATTGCACAGCTACACATTTGCTAGTAAATTCTTTAGAAAGATGAAACTTTGTTTTTTCTCGAGGTTTAAGTGATTAAGATTTATTTAAGGATCTAACCAGGATATGTCCTTGATTGCAACACTGTGTGAGAGACAAGCTCTCTCTGCAGGTTAGACCTTTGTACCTTTACATCAAGAGGGAATTTCATACCAGGAGAGCTACAGAAAAATGATAAATCTCATCACTGAGCTGAAGCTGGACTTGGGGAGTAAATACCTGCTCTTTGGGCTCTGAATTGCACAGGTGCCTCCTCAGGACTGTCTGTATGCCACAGAAATCTGCACAGTTCTGGTCACATTTTGTGGCTTTTGGGTTTGATCTTCATTTCTGGAGTGCTGAGTTATCCTTGCAGGTGAAGACTGGAAAACTCCAAAGCAGCTGGTGGTGAACCTGCCTCCAAGCCACAGTTAAATTATGACATCCTTATGATTTCTTTGGATCCTGGTGGCAATTTGTGCATCCCATGAGAGACCATAAGTGCTATAGGAAGGCTGGTACCCTTTAAGGAGAAGCAAGACAGGCTATTTTTAGGAAACTATTTTCTTTCTTCCCTTCACATGCAGGCTCTGCTGTGTGGCTGGAGAGGAAATTTGTTTCCTTAGGGGTGGCTAGAGCTGGGAGCAAGCAGATGAGCTTCCAGGATGAGTCTTAGAGCCTGAAGGGAAATTTTCTTTGGCAGGAAGGGCCCTGGGGGAGCTGGGACAGCAGCTGGACACAGCCCAGGGTGCCCAGGTGGGGTCAGAAACACAGAGGAGCAGGGCAGGGACTGTCCCCTGTGCTGGCACCACCCCAAACCCTGGGGCAGCTCTGGCCCCACACCCCAAGAGCAGCTGGAGGGGCTGGAGTGTCCAGGGCAGGGAATGGAGCTGGGAAGGGGCTGGAGCCCCTGGAGTGGGGCTGGAAAGGGGCTCAGCCTGGAGAAAAGGGGGTCAGGGAGAATTTCTGGCTCTGCACAACTCCCTGACAGCCAGGGGGGATTTGGGATCTGCTCCAGGGAACAGGGACAGCAGGAGAGGGAGTGGCCTCAGGCTGGGCCAGGGCAGGTTTAGATTGGAGATTTGGAAAAATTTCTTAACCAAAAAGGTTGTCCTGCACTAGAAGAGGCTGAGCCACCATCCCTGGAGGGATTTAAAAGATGTGCAGATGTGGCACTTGGGGACTGAGGTGATTGGTGGGCTTGGCAGGGGTGGGCACGAGGATCTTACAGGGCTTTTCCAGCCCAAACCATTCCATGGCAGCTCTGCCATCTCTCAACCTGTTCTGTGTTTTCCCCCTCCCTGAGCCAGGCACACTGTGGGGAAGGAGGGACAGGGAAATCCATTGGCCTCTCCTGCTGCCCCTTCCCAGCCTTTGTCTCACCTCAGACCTCAGCTCTGGCTCCCCACTCCAGTGGCTCCTTCCTTGGAAAAGATGCTCCAAGTCTCAGCTTCCCTCCTGCCTGACTCCTCTGGCCTGGGGCTCCCCCCAGCAGGAATTTCCTCAGGAATTGTGCCCTGAGTGCTGGCTGTGGGCAGCCCCAGCAGCTGGAGCAGCTCCTGCATTGCTTCCACCTCATTTTCCACCCTGACTCAGAACTGGCCTGGGGAAAATGCTTTTTGGAGGATTCAGAGGCCAGGCTCTACAGGAAGCACAGCCCCCCAGCCCAGGCAGGATGGGGTCTGATTTAACACCACCCCATGGGGAGCTCAGCTACAGAGACCAGAAGAGCTGGCAAGAAGTGAAACCTGAGCATGGGCTCCCCTCTGCCAGGCTCTAACTGAGCCAGATCCCCCCTCTTTGTCCTCCTTGTGCTGCTCTTTGTAGCATCAGATGACACCAAGGAACTGGGCTCAGGTGGGAGTGGATTCTCCACATCCATGCAGAATTCATTTTAAATAAAAATATTTGCTGGATGGAGTTTGATTCTGCTATCCAGCTTGAACTGTGCACAGACTTGCATGATCACATAAAATAAATGAAACCATTATTATGAATTAATATGAATTAACCTGGAATCTAAGCTTGCAGAAGCAGGAGACAGTAGAACAGGATATAATTTCTATTGGAATGACAGAACTTGTCCAAGTTGTTCCAAAGCCTCCTTTCTGGCCTGGTACATTTGCATCAGATTGGAGCCTTTCCTGCTTTAGTGCCCTTAGGAGAAGGGCAAAGATAGCTTGGAACTGTTGGGGGTTTGATCAGTAGAGAATTAACTGAGAAGAGCTTTCTCTGCTGCTCAGACCTTGGTGGTGTCTTCTCCTGATGAATATTTGGCCCCAGCATTTTTGCCTGTGACACTGAGTCACTGATCTGCCCTGCTGGGTTCCCTCCTGCAGGGCTTGGGGCACAGTTCTGCACAGGGATCTGATTTTGATGTTCTGATGCCTTTTCTGCTAGCACAGCTGGGTTAAAAAGCTGTGCCACAAGAGAGAAGGTTTTCCCAGGTTTAACTCTGCAGTTCTGGTTGTTTCACAGATTTGTACTCTTTGGTGAGGGTGTTTCACAGGGGACTTTGAAATGAGCTGGCATTTCCAGAAGTGGGTACTGGATTCCTGCTCTTCAGAAGTTTCCAAAATGGAGAATGCTGCTTTTCCCAATGCTAACATTTTTAAAGACATGTTAAAGATCAGTTTCCATGTCCTACTTTAGGCACCACAGTCTGGAGAGTGCACCTGATGCATTTCTCCTACTGCCCCACTTCTAGCCTGATCCTGAGCAGAAATGTTTGCACAACTGGTCATGCACAAATAGAGATTTCCCTACTTTTTGCTGCCACAAGCAAGAAAACTTGTGAAAGATGACAGCAATATTGCTGTTCACTTCCATGAACTCAGCTCCCAGCCAATTTTGTGCTGTCCAGGAGAGGGAAAATGCTTTTGTGCAGTGGCCCTGCCTTTGTTGCAGTTTCCCTGGCAGTGCCCATGCCCTTGGCTGCTATGTGAGCTTGGCTCTCCCAGCCCATTCCTCCCCAGCATGCAGAGCCCTGGTAACTGAAGTCAAGGAGGCTCCTTTGTGCCCTGAGGAATGTGGTGGGAAGCTGCTGTGCCCTTCCTAGCACACTCAGGGTTGCTGAGAAGGGGTGGGGGAGCAAAGGCAGAGCTGTTTGATGGATTTCTGCATCTCCTCCCCACAAAGGCAGCGCTGGAGAGCGAGTGCTGTACCTGCTCTGCTGCCTGACAGCTGCAATTTGTATTTCCTCCTGCCCAGGCCAGCCCACAGAGCTTACATAAGTGTCTTTCTGTCCCATTCCATGTCAGAGCAATTTGAAATTTAAATCCCAGTGCTGTGGGATAGTGCCTAATCTGATTAGAGAGCGTGCACCCAGGATCTTTGCTGCTGCACTGCCAGTTCTGCTCGGGTTTTGTAAGCCATAAAGCACTGCAGTTCATGGAAAGTGTGGATTGGAGGTTGGACTCCACTTCTGTTGTTGTAATTTGTTATCATTATTTCTTAGGCTTTGGAAAAGTTACTTTTCATAGTTTGGAAAAACCCCTACTTTCCAAACTGTGGAATTGAAGTATTTGTTCATTGTCTGATGCTGATGTGCTGTATGATCATAAATGCACAAATGCCTAATGCCAGTAAATCCTGCACTAATGGCACCAGCACAGAACCAAACTGGTCAGTCCCCACCTCCAGCCTCCTCTCTGCTGAGCCTCTGGGTTTGCTGCTGGCAAGCTTTGGGATACCTGTGGTGTGTGCAGTGGTTGTGTTGTGTCATAAAGTGCAGCACACCCCCAGGTGATTGTTTGAACCACTGTTTTCAATGTCTTTTAATATAAAAAGCCCCAAGCTGCCTGCCAGCCACCCCTCACCTTGACACAAAAGTGCTGGGCTGTTTGGGAAGTCTCAGCATTACAGAGGTGCTGAAACAGGTCTGGCCTCATTCCTCCAGGAGGTGCCTTGCTTTATACCTGAAGATTCCCTAACTAACCTTCTGCTCTGTCCTTGTCACAGTCTTGCTCTGGGCTGAGTTTCTCTCTGCATTCAGCAGAGGCTTTAATCCCACCAGAGCTCTGCAGAGCCTGGGAGGGCTGCAGCAGCAGGACAGGCTCCATGGCCAGCACTCACCTGCAGAGCCTCTTTGGAGACCTGAGGGGCTGAATCCCTGCTCCTCCCAATCCCTGCTCCTCCAATCCCTGTTCCTCCATCCCTGTTCCTCCATCCCTGTTCCTCCATCCCTGTTTCTCCATCCCTGTTTCTCCATCCCTCATCCTCCCAATCCCTGCTCCTCCCAATCCCTGCTCCTCCCAATCCCTGTTCCTCTCAATCCCTGTTCCTCTCAATCCTTGTTCCTCAATCCCTGTTCTTCTCAATTCCCTGTTCCTCTAACCCTGTTCCTCTCAATCCCCATTCCTCCCAATCCCTGCTCCTCCCAATCCCTGCTCCTCTCAATCCCTGTTCCGCCATCCCTGTTCCTCTATCCCTGTTCCTCCATCCCTGTTCCTCCATCCCTGTTCCTCCATCCCTGTTCCTCCATCCCTGTTTCTCCATCCCTCATCCTCCCAATCCCTGCTCCTCCATCCCTGTTCCTCTATCCCTGTTCCTCTATCCCTGTTCCTCCATCCCTGTTTCTCCATCCCTGATCCTCCCAATCCCTGCTCCTCCCAATCCCTGCTCCTCCCAATCCCTGTTCTTCTCAATCCCTGCTCCTCTAACCCTGTTCCTCTCAATCCCCATTCCTCCCAATCCCTGTTCCTCCTCCCAATCCCTGTTCCTCCCAATCCCTGCTCCTCCATCCCTGTTCCTCTCAATCCCTGCTCAGTTCTGACTCAGGCTACGTCCCTGGGAGCTGGAACTTCTCCCTCATTGTAGACCAGAGATACACATGCAGATCTCCCCATGCAATGCTGGGTTGTTGCAGGGGGTTTTATTTGATTTAGGGTTTTTTTTTTTTTCCACTCATCCTCAACACATTCAGCCTCTTCCAACACTTGGAAACTCTGCTGGTGACAAAGCCCAACCCAAACACGAATTGCAACAACAACAAATCTAATCTGGTTCAGGATTAGAAATCCAAGGACACCTGGTGAGGTTTTTTTCATCCAGGCTGTGTTGGCTGAAAGGAGCCACGTTCAGTTCTGGCTGGGCAGCAGCTGGAGCTGACACACTGCACATCTGGGGCTGCCCCTGCAGCTGGCTCTGTGTCTGGGCAGCTCCCAGTTTTGGGGGGCTCTCACAAGAGGAGCCCCCTTTTGCCCCCACCAGGATCCCTTTTTCTCCTGCATGGGGAAATGCAGTGCCTGGAATGCTGGGTTTGGTACAGGAAATTGGGCAGCCTTGGGATGTGGAAAACTGGGTTGTGAAAAGGAAGATACCTGCACACAGGACTGGTGGGGATGTAGAGATTGGTTTTTACCCTGAGTCCCATCCTGAAGTGGAACAGAGAGGAAGGAAGGTTACAAACTCCAACCTTGCTCTCTCCTCACCCCAACCACACCTACATCTGATTCTTCTACAGCTTCCAACCAAAAACTTTATTTTTAATAGTGGGATGTGCCTTAATAATCATGCAGTGATGAGAAATTCAGAATCCAGAAAACGAGAATTCAAAGAAAATCACAGCCCACAGCCCTTACATATTTTTTAAATGTTCCTTTTACCATAATTTTGACTAGAAGTGAATGGCTAATAACCTCAATCCTGCCTTACAAAAATCTGTAAATAAAATTATTGTGGATCTCTGCCTGACCAGTGTTACCAACACAAGGTGCAGCCTCTTCACCCTGGCCAGTGTTTCATGTGTTGCAGCCTCTGGTTTGAGCACTGGGCTGACATGGGGCAAAAGGATTTATCAAGAGAAAACAGACAATAAATTGATTGTGGATGGGTCACAGGAGGCATGAAAAGCATTATTTCAGTGTGTTTTTTCCAACTGGAGCAGAGCTGTGGAAGTTTGTGGCAGCCACAAGCACTTCAGGGTTTAAAATACCCCAGGTAATTTCTCATAATCCATATTTGCTTCCTTGATTATTTTTTTAATTTGGATTTTGAAAGTGTACCTAGCAACAGCAGTGGTGTTTTAAAAGGTCCACGAATGGTTGGAAAAGAAATGAAGAGTGATCATTGGAGACTGTCTTCTTACTGTGCTTATAATTTAAGCTTCATTAAACATTTATCTTACATTAGCAGCTAATTATAACCACATGTAAAACTTGACATCACCACCCAGGATTAGGTCTCGTTGCTCGATCTGGTTTATTGTTTAATTCCTTTGGGAGCATTTTAGGGGAAGGTGTTCCAGATAAGAGAACTTTCTCAATTCACTACGAATCTGCTATTAATGGTGGCAACTGCTATTTCCTGATCTACTTTTTAAAATTATTTCTGTAGATTCATAAGAGATCTATAGGGACAAAATATAATCAGTGGGTCTCAAAGATTGTTTTGGTTAATAGAGAACTTTCTAAATTTAGTATTAATCCACTAATAAAGGTGGCAGCTTCTATTTCTTGCTTGGTATTTCTTGAATTCTTTTTTGTGTAGACTCATAAGAGATCTCTAGGGGAAAAGGATAATAAGTGGTCTTGGAGATTGTTTTGGATTAATACTGAACTTTCTAAATTAACTAGTAATCCATTATTAAAGGTGGCAAGTGCTATTACTTGAATTTTTTTTTTAATTCTTTCCATAGACTTGTAAGTGATCCATAGGGACAAAATGTAACCAGTGAGCCTTGGAGATTGTTTTGGATTAATGGTGAACTTCTAAAATTTACTGTTAACCCACTATTAACGGTGGCAAATGCTACTTCTTAATTTTTTTTAAAATTCTTTCTGTAGACCCATAAGAAATTCATTGGGACAAAATATAAGAAGTGGGTCTTGGAGATTGTTTTGGATTAATGTTCTAAATTCAGTATTAATCCACTAAAAAAGGTGGTAACTTCTATTTTTTGAGGGGTCTTTTTAAATCCTTTTCTCTGTAGACCCAAAGGTGATCTATAGGAAAAAAATATAATAAGTGGGTCTTGGAGATTGTTTTGGTTCATAGTGAGCACTCTAAATCCACTATTAATGGTGGCAACTGCTATTCCTTAATTTATTTTTTAATTCTTTCTGAAGACTCATTGGACATCTATAGGAAAAATTATAATCAGTAGGTCTTGGAGGTTGTTTTGGACTTATAATGAATGTTCTAAACACACTAATAATCCCTTATTAAGGGTGGCAACTGCTATTTCTTGGTTTGCTTTGTTGTGTTGGGTTTTTTTTTAATTCTTTCTGTAGACACGTAAGAGATTTATAGGGACAAAACATAATAAGTGGATCTTGGAGATTGTTTTGTATTAATAATGAACTCTCTAAATCCACTATTAACAACTGCTATGCCTTGTTTTGGTTGTTTTTTTTAATCCTTCCTGTAGACTCTTAAGAGATCTATAGGGATGAAATATAATCAGTGAATGTCAGATTGTTTTGGTTAATAGAGAACACTCTAAATTCAATATTAATCCACTCTTAAAGGTAGTAACAGCTATTTCTTGGGGTTTTTAAAAAATTCTTTCTGTAGACTTGTAAGCAATCTATAGGGAGAAAATATAATAAGTGGGTCTCAGATATTGCTTTGGATTTATCATGAACATTCTAAAATCAGTATTAATCCACTATTAAACGTGGCAACCATTACTCCCTGGGGGATTCTTCAAAATATTTTTTCTGTAGACTCATAGGAGATCTATAGGGACAAAATACGATTGGTAGGCCTTGGAGATTGTTTTGGATTAATAGTGAACTTTTAAAATTTACTGTTAACCCACTATTAAATATGGCAACTGCTATTTCTTGAATTTTTTTAAATTCATTTTTCTGTAGGCTCATAAGAGATCTATAGGAAAAAATATAATAAATGAGTCTTGGAGATTGTTTTGTATTAATAGTGAAATCTTTAAATCAACTATTAAAGATGGCAACCGCTGTTCCTTGGGGGGGGGTTTAAATTCTTTTTTTTTTTTGTAGAATTTTAAGTTATCTATAGGGACAAAATACAGTAAGTGGGTCTCAGAGATTGTTTTGGATTAATCATGAACACTCTAAACTCAGTATTAATCCACTATTAAAGGTGGCAACTGCTATGTCTTGATTTTTTTAGAAATTTTTCTGTAGTTTCATAGGAGATCTATAGGGAAAAATTCCAATGACTGGATCTTAGAGCTTGTTCTGTAGGGATTCTCCCCTGCTCCTGTTGAGTCCAGAGCAAACCCCTAGGGCAGAGCCCAGCTCTTCCATGAGGCCTTGGGCTGCTGTGAGTGTCTTGATGCCTGGAGAGGCTCCCTGGAACAGAGTTAAAGGAATAAAGTAAGGATTTACTAAAAGTCTTCAAATGATTCACCTTGGGCAGTGCAAGAGCCTGGCCATGGCAAGATGGACCCAAGATGGACCCTGGGTCATGGGTTTTCATACTTTTATAAGTTTTGGTCCATTTCCATCTTGGGGTTCATTGTCCAATTCCAGCTCCAGGTTCTGCAGTCCCACCCTCCCAGATTCTCTCCTCAATTTGCTGTGTTTGCAATTTTGGGGCTGAAGCTACAACAGTGTTCTTGGTTCTGGGGCTAGAAAAGGATTTTTGTCTGACTAAATTGTGAGGAGAACTTGCTAACACTTTAAATGAAGTTTAGAGTTACACAGTAAAGCAGCACAAAGTGTGGAAAATACGAGCTCTAGAACATGAGGCATGAGTGTGAGGTGTCCCCGTGTTACAAATGCATGACATGTTGTTGGCTCTGTGCAAGTATTGGGATAAATGCTATATGTATAATGTTAAAATAGCATTGCTATATGGATATAGTCTTTGTTAATAGTAAAAGTTACACATAAGGGTTTTTTTAGAGACAGTATGCTTAGACTAGCTGTTTAGTCAGGATAACAGCCTGTGAACAGGTGATGGAGTCCCTGCAGCTGACACAACAATTATCAACACTCAACCGACTGCAAAACGCCTAGACCACCACCCAAATTAAAAAGAATAAAGAGAAAAATAAAACCACAAGCCAAGAAAACACACATGCTCTAAAAAGGCGGACCCGAGGAGTGGCCATGCTAAATAGTTCCCAGAAATAACTGACTGTGCATGAAGGTCTATGAATATGTAACAAATTGATGATTGTGAAAGGTATTTAAAGGGGTGTTCCCGAAGCAGAGGTGTGCTCCTGGCAGCATGCCAAGCACCCGGCTGTTTTAACCCTTTGCTTTATGTTTGTCTCCATTGTCTTTTTATTAAACCTTTTAATTCTCCCGAGACAGTGACCGTGTTTCCCCGCCGTGTCGCGCAGGTGGCTGCGGCGCGCGCTGAGGCTCCGTGTCCCGGCCCTGCCCACGCCGTCGCTCCCTCTCGCGGGTGGATCGCCACGAGCCGCAAAGCTGCTGTCCACGTGGACTGGTGCTGAAATCTCCCGCCCGGCCGCCAGAGCCTCGCCTGCCAAGCCCAGAGACATGGCCACCAACGGCACCAAAGTGGCGGACGGACAGATCTCCACCGAGGTGGACGCCTCCATCACCAACGACAAGCCCAAAACCTTGGTAGTAAAAGTGCAGAAGAAGAAGACGGACCTTCCCGACCGAGACACCTGGAAAGGGAAATTTGACTTTCTTATGTCCTGTGTAGGTTATGCCATTGGCTTAGGGAATGTGTGGAGATTTCCCTACCTGTGTGGCAAGAACGGTGGAGGTACGTTGGCCATGTTTTTGTGTTAGGAGTCACTATCCAATTGCCAACTCACCAAAACATGGTTTTAATAGATTTTTCATTCATAACATCGCTTTTGACTGGGGATTGGAGTCACCATCCAATTATCAACTCATCAAAACTTGGTTTTAATAAGTTTTTCATACATACAGTTAGTTTCGGTTTGGAATTTTTTTGTTGGTTTTTTTGGAGGGGGAGTTGCAAGATTATTTTTTTTGGGTGGGGGAGTTTTGTTTTTTGTTTTTTGTGTTTTTTTGTTGGCTGGTTGGTTTGGTTTGACTTGGTTCATTGGGGGGTTGTTTTTGGGCTTTTTTGTTTGCTTGCTTGCTGTAGTGTTTTTTGGTGGTTTTTTGAGGTTTTTTGTTTTGTTTTGGGTCTTTTCTGTTTTGTTGTATTGTTGTTTTGGTTTGGGGTTTCAGTCTTTTGTTTGTTTGCTGTGGGGTCTTTTGGGGGATTTTTTGTTTTTGTTTTTGTTTTGTTTTGGATTTTTGGGTTTTGTTGTTTTGGTTTGGTTTTTTGTTTGTTTCTTTGCTGGGGGCTTGGGGGGATTTGGCGAGGTTGTTTTGTTTTGGGTTTTAAGGTTTTGTTGTTTGGTTGGTTTGGGTTTTGTTTTATTGGTTGTTTGCTTTGGCGTTTTGGGGATTTTGTTTGCTTGTTTTTTGTTTTTCATTTATTTCGTTTTTTTTTGTTTTGGGGTTTTTGTTTGGCTTTGTCTGTTTGTTTGTGTTGTTGTTGTTATTGTGTTTTGAATGGGTTTTTTGGTTTATTTGGGTTTTTGGGTTTTATTGCTTTCTTCTTTTCCAGGAGGTTCAGAGCCATTTTGGAGTGTGGAGCTCTGCTTTGAGCTCTGCCCTGATCTTTATTCTAACTCCTAGCTGCCAGTTGCACTTAAAAGACCATAAAGTATCAGAGCAGAACTAAAGCAGGTTGCCCTCCACCCAACTCTGCAGATCCCTCTATTTTGGGCTGAGTTTTGAGAGGATTTCATGGGGTTTGTAGCTGATTCTGAGCTCCCCACAAAAGGCTGGAAAGCAGCCAGGACTGGTTAAAGCCTTTGTGCTCTCCATGAGAGGTGAAGGCAACAAAGCCCACAGGCTTTTGGATTTCAGCTTTTTACTTCAACAGAAAACATTTAAATGATGAGGAGCTATGTTTTTCCATTTATTTTCACCTCTTGAGGTGCTGGTTCAGAAGTGCACGTGTGATTTCCACTAACATCTTTGAAAAGTTACATCCGAGAGGAAAAAAACCCAGTGGGTTTCTTTTCATATACAGCAGGGATGGAAACTGGAAATTCAGTTGTGTTTTTCTCCACACTAACTGACTTTTTTGGAATTTCTTTTTAGGTGCATTCCTGATTCCCTATTTCCTTACTTTAATTTTTGCTGGAGTGCCACTGTTCCTTTTGGAGTGTTCCCTTGGTCAGTATACATCTATAGGAGGCCTTGGAGTGTGGAAGCTTGCTCCAATGTTCAAAGGTACAGTATGGATTCCAATTATTTCTCATTTGTTTCCAAATTGCAGAAGCTTCACAAAGTGCCAGGCCAAGGATGTTTCTTGGTGCCCTTCATTTCTATTTAAACCATGATTTTTCTAGAGAAAACACTGATTTTTCTACAGTGTAACTGATGATTTTGAAATGTGCTGGGCTATATTTTTTGTTCTCCATTAAAAATAGTAAGATTTAGGCATTAAAATCGCTACAAAATTATTTTTGGACTTCAAAAACTCTTGGGGTTTTTTGTAGAAATGCATAAAGACTGTTAAAAATAGCATATCCAGCAGGAGTTATCTGAGCAGGTTTGGAATGGTTCACTGCAATTTGGTAAACTTTGGTGAATTTTTCTGAGCTCACAGAGATTGGTATCACCTGTTTTTTTAATTGAAATTCAAAAGCCAGACACTTTTGGCAATTTCACGCTGTATTCTTCAGGACAAACTCACTCCACACTCTGAGGTTTGATTGCCAGAACCCCAGGGGTTTTAATTCTGCACAGACCCACAAATGTCTCAAACGATGCTTTTCTCCCTTCTAATCCCAAATCCTCTGACACTTCTGAGCTCCTGAGCTGAGCTCTGGCCCAGCAGAGCTGCACGTGGTGTCACAAATTACCTCACACAGTAGGACTGGCAATTAGCACAGGGTGAGCTGAGAGTTTGTTGAGATTGAATTTTGCTCTGGGAGGTTTGGCATTGGGAAAAGGCAGAGAGATGAAATTGTTTCTCACAGAGAGGTGCTTTTGCTCGAGTTGCTGCTGTTGGGAGGGGTTGGTGCAGCCTTGCTCTGCATTATCCTGATTCTTGTGAGCTCTTCCTCCTGCTCAGGGTCATGGAGCAGCTGGCCTGAGTAGTTTACAACAGCCCTGGAGTGTCCATGTGGAGCAGAAGACATCCTCATGGTGGAACCCTGACATTTCTTTAGCCATAGTGCTTGTGAGCACTCTGCTCCGTGTCCCAAGTGCTTGGAACACTTCTCACTGTGTGTGCATCTGCCACCAGCTCCTGTGGGGCTGCTGGTCCAGAGAAGGAGCTGATTTAGCTCTTTTTCCTGGGATTAAAACATGCCAGGGAGCTCTCAGCAGCAGGTGGGACTGCAGCACAGAGTGAATTCATGGCTGGCTGAGCCATCACCCAAATAATGACCTCTGTGGGATGGCACTTCTGCAATTCCCACTTCTGCAGCATCCCCCAAGTGGTGCCTACCCCATGTGGTGTGTTTGCCCTGACCTGCAGCTCTTCTCTTGTTTTATTTATCTTTGTTTTCCTTACAGGTGTGGGGCTGGCTGCTGCAGTCCTGTCCTTTTGGCTAAATATTTACTACATTGTGATTATTTCGTGGGCCATATACTACCTGTACAATTCCTTTACCACTGTAAGTGTGTGTCAGAGGGAATGGGAAATTGTTTCCTAGATATAAAGCCAAGTAAAATATGGATACATCACTAATCTGCCTCAGTGTAGATGTGTGAGATTAACAGAGCACATAGAGAAATCTGTGGGATAATCCATTCTTACTGAAAAAAATCTAATTATTTTATTTCCCCTGTAGCACCACACAAACATTAGTTCTTTGGGAAATAGTACCACTGCAATGTGGTTTAATGATGGAGGGGTTTATTAAAGAAACCCCCATGGAATGGAAGGTCTGTGATTTGATTAGCTCTGAACTTCCATTCATTGCTGTTATTTTTGCTTTGTTTTCTTTCCTGTTTACTTTATTTTTAGCTGCCTTTTTTTCCCCCTCAAGGGTGATTCATCAGCTGAGTAAGTCTTGTCTGATTTGTGGGGTTTGGCCATCTGAGGAAGCATTCTTACATAAGTTGTATGTAATTAATGCATCATTGTTCAATTGTCTCTTCTATAAATTTTGCTCATGCTTGCTTGTTCTTGGCTTTAAAGAATTTTGCCTTGATCAAATTTGCATTAATTACTGTCTGGGAGTGACATGACCATTTCTGCTTTGTTGTCCTCAGAACTGTTATAGATGTGAAAGGTCAGGCAGAGTCTGGAAGTGTTTCTTGTGGCCCATGTTCAATGAATATTGACTTCTAATTTCCTTGAAGCCTCTTTTCCCTGTGTATAAAGCACACAGTTCCCTGATACAACAGTTCTGTGAGAGGATTTTCCAACAATTGCCATCAGAAGGATCTATAAATTATATGTAAATGAGGCTCATTCTAATGGGCACCATGAGAAACAGGTTCTGCTCCTCAGAACTTCTGAAAGATGGGATGGACACATACAGAACATGCACATAGAAATTTTACCTTTTTCTAGTTATCCCCTGACCTGAGGGGAAAATGAAAATCTCTGATCAATAACCATGCCAATTTTATTATCTCTTGTGCAACAAGAGGTACCAGGACCTCCAGGAGGTCCTTTCTGCTGCTTCAAGATACTCTCGTGGTGAGTGTATTGAATCCAGAGCGTTTGGGCTGCTAGGTTCAGGAAAAGAAGGAATATTTCCACACCTGCCTCCCACAACTGATAGGAATTTAAATAACTTTCACCCCAGGGAGATCAGTGTCTGCAGAGCTCCAGGTGCTTTAGTTCTGAGCTCAGCTGTCAGTTCTAGCAAAGAAAGAGATACTTGAGGTAATTCTTGCTTAACAAGGGTTTGACTGGAGGTTGCTGGTTCTCTTCCTCCACCAGACCCTTCCTTGGAAGCACTGTGAGAACCCCTGGAACACCGAGCGCTGCTTCTCCAACTACACCTTAGCCAACACCACCAACATGACCAGTGCCGTGGTGGAGTTCTGGGAGTAAGCCCACCATTCCCCTCCCTTCTTCCCATGCATGTCCAAGCACCACCTCCTCATCCTCCCCACCTCATCCTAGGAATGCTTTGCCAAAGCCCAAGTGTTGTGTTGGCTCGTTCCAGACGCAACATGCACCAAATGACCGATGGCTTGGAAAAGCCCGGGCAGATCCGATGGCCACTGGCAATCACCCTGGCAATCGCCTGGATTCTGGTCTATTTTTGTATCTGGAAGGGGGTAGGCTGGACTGGAAAGGTAAGATTAAAAAGCATTGTAAATACCTTTCAATTAAAAATGCCCATTTTGCTCAAATATTCTGAAAATTCTTGAGGTAAGAGGCTATCAGAGCTCTGTGAAATATTTAATTTGTGTTTTCTTCGATTGATACAGCCCCATGTTTCAGAGAGTTGGCTCCTCTGTAGTAAGGTCAGACCTAGCTCCACTTACAGGCCTCTTGGCTTGGCCAGGTATAAAATAAGCTGAAAATATTCCTGCTTGTTCCTGGGATGAATATTCCAGCTGGTTTGGATAGCAATAGAGTGAGGGAGAAGTGGTTTGATTTCAGCAGGAATTGTGCATTTATTGCACAGCTCTTGCTGGACGTGGATATGTAAGGAAGTGCTGGGAAGAGCTGCTGTCACCTTCCCTCGTGAGTGAGAAACATTTGATGTCCTTTCACAGGATTTCACTCTGTGCTTCTTGGGCTGTGAGTGGAAAATAGGATTTGCTAGTCAATTAAAGGAAATTGTATTATTGAGAGACCTTTCTGAAGAAAGGAGCAGCAACATCTGACATTGGCTCGTGCCTTTCCCCATTGGGAGAAATCCCAGGGAAATGGAAAGCCACAGCAGTGGGGTTTGGTGTCAGCTGAAGGGTTGGGTCAGAAGAGCTCAGGTCTGGTGCAGAGCACTGGGATTTCTTTACACTGAAGGAATGGTTCATCAGCTTTTGACAAGAGGTTGTAACTGTGACCCACCTCAAACTCTGTTGAACAGGGCTTAGCTGAGCTCAGAGCAAACCATTTTCTCTCTCCTGTCTCCAAAGCATAAAGAGAGCAAAAAAAGGGCTGAGTCTGACTTTAAAAAGATTTTTTTATAGGATCTCTGAAAAGGCGAGAAAGTATGAGCATGTAATATACAGGAGGAGACAGTGGGGAAAAGAAACTCCCAAATGTTTTACAAGCAGGATCCTGGTGCCATGATCCTTGTGCTTTTGGGATTTCCTTGTGTTAAATACCAAAAAAAAGTGTGAAAATATCCTAGTCCACTCTGTTCTCTGTGCAGAAAAGCAGGCAACAGCCTGCTGCCTTTAGACCTGGAGTTTAGGGAATTTTGCTGTAGGCACTTCCCAAGTTTTTCATTGAAAAATGCCTCAATTTTAAGAGTCTCAGTTGCTGCTAGAGTATTTTCAGGGTGTAAATAATTTTTGGTCATTCTTCTTTGCACACTTACACTGTCTTGTTTCTTCACATCAGGTGGTATATTTCTCTGCTACTTATCCCTATGTTATGCTGCTAATCTTGTTCTTCCGTGGTGTAACACTGCCTGGAGCAAAGGAAGGCATTTTATTCTATATAACTCCCAACTTCAGTAAGCTTTCAGACTCTGAGGTAAATATTCCTCCCTGGTAAACACAAGTTTCACTCCTCGCTGTTCCCCTTTCAGACATATGACCTGCTCCTCAAGTGCAGAAACAGATTTTTAAAAAAATTGTTTCCTGCAATCAGGTTTGGCTGGATGCTGCCACACAGATTTTCTTCTCCTACGGTTTGGGTCTTGGTTCACTGATTGCCCTTGGAAGTTACAACCCTTTCCACAATAATGTTTACAGGTAAGCAGATGACTGCACATATTGCAGTGGCACTTGCCTGTCTCAGCTGGAGCTGAGTTCTGTCTCTGTGTACAGATAATTGAAAGAAAGTTTAGTATTGAATATTAACTGTTCTGGCTGGCTGGGGGTCAGATGTGTAACTGCATTTACACCAATGGGAGAGACTTCCCCAGCATGAAATGGAGCCCAAAGTGTGAAATCCTAAATCGTGAAACCCTAAATCATTAAATCTTTCCACAGGACAAAAAAAAAAAAAAAAATAAAAATAATTAAAAAAAAATTGCTTTCCCAGCTGCTTAAAGCCCCTTCCCTTTGTTTCAGGGACTCCATCATAGTGTGCTGCATAAACTCATGCACGAGCATGTTTGCTGGCTTTGTCATCTTCTCCATTGTGGGATTCATGGCCAATGTCACAAAAAGGCCAATTGCAGATGTTGCAGCATCAGGTACCTGATCTCTTTTCCTCTAAGCTGTGCATCAGTTAATTTTTGCTTGTAGGTTGTTTGTGCAACTGCTCAAAATCCCTCCTCACAGCTCCTCAGCTCCCTGTCCCTTCAGTCTCCCCGTGGCAGAAGGAAAAGTCTTGTCCCAGCCCAATCCAGGCAGAGCAGGAGAAATGCTTTCATTATGGGGTGGTTTTTCAGCTAATATTTTCCATTTCAGTTGGGTTTTTTCCCATTTCTTGAGGTTGAACCCTTCGAGGCAGATCCATTTCTCATCTATTCTCACCTATTTCACATGACTCTGTACTGTTTTATTCAGGGCAGGGAGATGTCCATGGGAGGATTCTGTTATTCCTTGCAGTTTCTTGTCTGTCTTCCAGCTGAAAAAGCTTAAAGCAGCAGAGCAGATGGCTGCCCCAACCCAGCTGGTGCACCAGATACTCACTTAGCAGATCTGGCCACAGGGAGAGATCTCATAGCTCAAAGCTTGCTTGGAACTCACTGGTGGACAAAATCTGGATGGTTGTGTTAGCAAACACAACCCACTGAAATATCCCCTCAGTCAGAAATGGAGAGAATTTAAGCCCTAAAAATAATCTTCAATAAATTACACATACAAAGAGATTAGGTGCAAAATGATGATGGCAGGCACTGTTATTAAAAGCTGCTCTGGAAAGGCAGTGGTGTGTGAAATAAGCTTTTTGGATTTATGTCTTTGATACAGATAGACTTGTATAAAGGCTGCACCTACAAACACAACAATATTTTTACATCATATTAAGTACATCTGATAGCAGACTTCTGAGAGATGTCCATGACCACTAATTGCAAAGGATATTTGAAATTTTGACCTTTTAATTAAGGCTTCTATTTCTTCTAGCAAGCTGGGAGGCTGGTGCCAGATTTTACCACCATGACTTGGTTGTTTTGCCATCTTTTATACAGCCTTATAAAACAATATTATTAAAAGATGTAGCAGCATTTCTGTGGAATGCAAAAAAGAGTAAAATTAACATATTTATCTGAAGTTTATCATGCTTTTGGCACTGCTACTTGAAATGTTTTCTGAGCTGCTTTCCAATCATATCTGCTCTTGTTAGCAATTAATTGCTTCAAAATCCTCATTAGGCTTTGATAATCCAGGTGTTGATGCCACCCTTGCTCCATAAATTTGGGAGCTGTGACCAAGCACTTGTCAATGACAGACTTTTAATGGAAACTGAAAAATCAGAAACACTCCTTAGGTGAAGCACATGAGCTTTATTTCTGTGTTTATTAAATTTCTTAGTTTTCACTCTGACCCTGACGTCCAGCCATGAGGACAAAATACTCCTTTTAAATAGGATTTTATATTCTCCTTCCAACTCTCTGCCCCCCATCAGCTTTTAGTAAGAAGAAAAATGAAAAGTTTGGTTGTCCACAACTACAGAGTTTATTAAAATGTGTGTTTTGAGGGAGTGAATGGAATGGGACAGCAAATGGGAATACTGGAAGAGCTGGAAAGTGCCTTTTCCATTTCTGATCTGTCTCTGTTTCTCTTCTGAACGGTGCAAAGCAGGAGAGTGCAGCTGTCAAAACCTGCTTGGGGGCAGAGAGAGAGCTGAGCAGTGCCTGAAGATGTAACCCTAGCCCAGGATAACATTCCTGCTTTGGCTGTGTGTCCTGGTTTGGAGGGCAGGTATCTGCCAATGAAGGCAGAAACTTCTCTTTGAAATGGAGAATGTAAACCCCCTCCATCCAAATTATTATAATTTTGAAATTAAGGGGCTCTCAGGCAAAGATATGGGAATTAGGAATAACAGCTCTTTAAATAGAAATACAGTATTACAAAGAACAATCCCAAACCCTGCCAGAGTCAGAATCCAAGCTGACACCCGTCAGTCAGTCAGGGTGTTGGCACAGTCCCATTCCATGGTGGCTGCATCCTCCTGCAGTGGCAGATGTGGTTCAGCTGGAGCAGTGCTCCTGGAGAAGGTGCAGTTTCCTCTGAAGGTGCAGGGATGATGTGGAAAGGTCTGGCTTTCCTCTGGGATCCAGTGGCAAGAAGGTACCTTGGTGTCCAAAATCTCAGTTTTTATCTGGGTAGGAAAGGCTTGGCTCCTGCCCTGGCTGGAGCATCTCCCATGGGATGATGGAATTTTATCAGCCATGCCCTGGGACTGAATGGGCCAGCAGCAGATGATCTCTGCCTGGAGGGAGGATGGGCTGTGGAAAGATAAAGCTGATTGCCCCAGCTGGTTTAAAGCTGGCCCATGAGCAGATAATGTGTGCCAGGAGATCAGGGGCACTGCCCCACCCGGCTCCAACAGATGGGGACAGAATCCACATTGCTGGTCACATCCTGTATTGCAGTCTAAGACACTGTGTCAAGGGGTGTCTCAGGAGCAGCTTCTGAACTGCATTCAGTGTTCTGGTTGGTTGGCTTTGGGGGGTCTTGGGGGTGCTTTGGTTTTTTTGGTTTTGGCTGATTCATTTTGGAAGCCAGGTCCTTGCACCACCCTTGTGGTCAGCGAACACTGAAGAGCTGAAATCCCTGCTCAGGGGCTGTGTCCAGAGCCACCAAACTCAGCAGCAGCAGAGTGCCAGCCCCAGCCCTGCCCACTGATGTTCTGTCTCCTGTTTGTCCCCCAGGCCCTGGACTGGCATTCCTGGCTTACCCAGAGGCAGTGACACAGTTGCCCATCTCCCCTTTGTGGGCAATACTCTTCTTCTCCATGCTGCTCATGCTCGGCATCGACAGTCAGGTAAAACTGGGCTGAAAACAAATAAAAATATACATTTTCTGCCACTGGCTGGAATGAGGTTGGGCTCTCCCTGTGTTCTCCACTACCAGCTGGAAGTGGGCCAGGATGGTCCCTGGAATAATCAGATAAAAGGCACTGAGGAAAGACTGAGTGAAAATTTGATGCTTAAACACTTTTGCTCTTTCATGACCTGTTGGAAGCACATGAAAAACGGGCCAAAAATTTATTCTGCAGGCAAAATGGAGCTTACTTTTGAAGTATCCCAGTTAAATCACAGTATTAGAAATTCCTGTGCAATGTTCAGCTGTGTGGGAAACACTGGGATGTGTTTTACAAGATTTAGATGCCACAGGTATTTCTGAAAGGCAGCTCCAGAATGCACCACTGGAGCAAAAACACACAGCACGGGTTTCATTTTAATGTCTGGAGTTAATTCAGAGGGCAATGGGATCATTACTGGGGATATTCTGTGTTTTGATGCATTCTGAAATCACTTCCCAAGGGAAAGGATCACCAAGGAATTGGTTCAGGCTTTACCTAAGCTCTGGGGGGTATCTGTCAGCTGGAAATGAATGAGGAGGCTCAAGCCTGGGGTTTTGCAAATCCAAGATATTCTCTGTCTAGATTAAACTATTACATGATTAAGACATGGCATCATTAGAAATGTTGATTGTGACATAAATAAAAAAGCACACAGCACAAGAGAAAACCCTTTAGAAATAACTATGTCCAACAAAACCTTTTGTTAATCAGTGCTGGTTTTAATAGAGAGAACAACCCCACTGGAAGCACTCAGGAGAGCACCATGCTTATTCTACAAGGAATACTTGGAGGACTTGGTCAGGAAGCCAGGCCCCTGGCTGCTGAACTGTTGGATCATTTTTATGACACCAGTCCTAGGCAGATGTGTTAATTCACCTGCAATCAGCTGCAGCTGGCAAACAGCACCTCCCAGTTCCTAGCATAGCCCTCCCAGCACGTAAAGGAATACTGCCTTAGCACTGTACCAGTCTTGCAGGAGAGAAAATCCATCATTTTCTATAAATCCAAGCTGGCTTCACCCTGTGAACACAAAAAGACCAAGAGGGCATTTTATCCTGGCAGATGAAAGAAAGCTGAAAATTGACACTTTCTATTTCTTTGTTTTTCGGTGAGCTTCAGGCTTGACATTAAAACCCATTGCTCAGTCTGGGGGGAAACTGCTGTGAAATTAATTGGGTCAAAAATATTCTTGAAAGCACTTGTCTCCAGGCAACTAACAGCTGAGGAAGGTGGTCTAATATTATTAAAAAGAATATCTATCTACAGACTGTCATGCTTTCTGCATTTTCTGTCTGTCACTGAAACATTTCATACACTGTAATTTACAGGAGCTGTAACCATTGGTTGAATTCTACTTGCTCCGCTGAAAATTAATAAAACTTCACTTACCTTCTGGTTTTCATTATTTCAGCCAGCATAATGATAACATGTATCTCAATATATACACACAGAAGGATTCTGGAGTGTGGCCATGATTTCCATTTGGAGGACACGGCCTCAACAAAAATGTTTTCTGGGGATACAAATAATAGAATATTTGATTTATTACATACGAGGATCATATGAGAATCTTTAATCTTCTGCATGAAGCACTAATCTGGTTAGACTTTCTCTGTGTGTTGGCTTTCTTGTAAGTGAGTAAATCACATAAAAAAAGAATTATATTTTGTAGAATTGAGGGATCAAAGCCCTCAACTGTAGTTTTATCATCTTTATTTAAAAAAAAAAAAAAAAAAGAGCAGTTCCCGTTCATAAAGCGAAAGCAACAGCACATAGCTTAGAATTTTGAGTGTTCCTCGAGCTGGAAATCTTTCTGCACAGACCTCTTTAGACAGAAACAGGGATATTCAGGAGCAGAGCTTCCACTGCAGTCAAGTGCATTTTTGCTTCTCATTGGATGGCTGCAGCCTCAGGCCAGCAAAGGGTCCAAGTGGAAACTGCTCCCCCAAAGCCCCTGCTGCCCTGGCAGGGCTGTGCACTGTGTGTGTGTCATTCCCTTGCAGTTCTGCACTGTGGAAGGGTTCATCACTGCCCAGGCAGGGCTGTGCACTGTGTCTGTGTCATTCCCTTGCAGTTCTGCACTGTGGAAGGGTTCATCACTGCCCTGGCAGGGCTGTGCACTGTGTGTGTGTCTGTTCCCTTGCAGTTCTGCACTGTTGAAGGGTTCATCACTGCCCAGGCAGGGCTGTGCACTGTGTGTGTGTCATTCCCTTGCAGTTCTGCACTGTGGAAGGGTTCATCACTGCCCCAGCAGGGCTGTGCACTGTGTGTGTGTCTGTTCCCTTGCAGTTCTGCACTGTGGAAGGGTTCATCACTGCCCCAGCAGGGCTGTGCACTGTGTGTGTGTCTGTTCCCTTGCAGTTCTGCACTGTGGAAGGGTTCATCACTGCCCAGGCAGGGCTGTGCACTGTGTGTGTGTCATTCCCTTGCAGTTCTGCACTGTGGAAGGGTTCATCACTGCCCAGGCAGGGCTGTGCACTGTGTGTGTGTCATTCCCTTGCAGTTCTGCACTGTGGAAGGGTTCATCACTGCCCCAGCAGGGCTGTGCACTGTGTGTGTGTCTGTTCCCTTGCAGTTCTGCACTGTGGAAGGGTTCATCACTGCCCAGGCAGGGCTGTGCACTGTGTGTGTGTCATTCCCTTGCAGTTCTGCACTGTGGAAGGGTTCATCACTGCCCTGGCAGGGCTGTGCACTGTGTGTGTGTCATTCCCTTGCAGTTCTGCACTGTGGAAGGGTTCATCACTGCCCCAGCAGGGCTGTGCACTGTGTGTGTGTCTGTTCCCTTGCAGTTCTGCACTGTGGAAGGGTTCATCACTGCCCAGGCAGGGCTGTGCACTGTGTGTGTGTCATTCCCTTGCAGTTCTGCACTGTGGAAGGGTTCATCACTGCCCCAGCAGGGCTGTGCACTGTGTGTGTGTCATTCCCTTGCAGTTCTGCACTGTGGAAGGGTTCATCACTGCCCAGGCAGGGCTGTGCACTGTGTGTGTGTCTGTCCCTTGCAGTTCTGCACTGTGGAAGGGTTCATCACTGCCCAGGCAGGGCTGTGCACTGTGTGTGTGTCATTCCCTTGCAGTTCTGCACTGTGGAAGGGTTCATCACTGCCCAGGCAGGGCTGTGCACTGTGTGTGTGTCATTCCCTTGCAGTTCTGCACTGTGGAAGGGTTCATCACTGCCCTGGTGGACGAGTTCCCCAAGCTGCTGCGCAACCGCCGCGAGCTCTTCATCGCCCTGGTGTGCATCGTGTCCTATGTCATAGGGCTGTCCAACATCACTCAGGTACAGGGCTGGGGGGCCTGGGGGACCCTGGGGGACCTGTCTCTGCCACCAGCAGCAGCATTCTCCCTTCCCAATCCCACCAGGAATCACTGAACTGGCAGGGATTGGCACTACCCAGGAGCTTCAGCGCAGAGCGCCCTGTGGTCCCTGCGATGCTTTAGGAGTTTAGCTTTGATACTTTTATTTATATTTTATATATTTGTATTAGAGTTGTTTGTTTTATATTAGGATTTTAGGTTTTATATATTTAGTTTTTGTATTTTCGTATATTGTACTCCCATAATTCTTTAGTGCATTATCTAAACTCCACACCCAGTGTGAGCTTTCCCATTCTGCTCAGACACAACAATTCCTCTCCAGCCTGGCAATCAAGGACACCTCACTGCCTCAGAGCCCAGAGATGGAAACAAAAGTGAATTGGGGGGAGCAAACCTGGGGTAAATGACTTCATTACCTGGAGCTGTAATTGGGAGATTAACCCCCAATATGCAAATGGCCCAAACTTATCAAAGTGTGAAACCTGTGACCTGGGTTCATTTTTGGGTGTAGCCCCTGGGGAGCTTTTTCTGCCCTAAATGTACCTGAAGGGCCTTCAATAAATAGAACTGCTTTTATTGCCTTAATTCTCTCTGGCCTCTGTTTGTAGGTAGCCCCAAAAAGGCATCACCTGGGTGTCCCCTGCAGGGCTCAGAGGACAGAAAAATGCACATCCTCACACTCTTACAGTCCAAAAGGTGGCAGCTGCAGATGTTGACTTTGCAAACTATTGGAGGGAAATGGTTAATGATTCAATTATGATTAAATTATCAAACTAAGAACAAAAAGGAAAACTAAACTTTTCCATTTAAACAGCAGCAACCTTAATTTTGTCAGGATTGACCTCAAGCCTTAAAAGAATTTATTGTTTAATTTACAATAATAGGCCCCTAGCCTATCCACCACTGTTAGTTTGTACCTTACATTTTGAAGCTGGATTTGCTCTATTTTTAATACTTTCTTTTCTGTTTTAGGGTGGAATCTATGTGTTTAAGCTTTTTGACTACTACTCTGCCAGTGGAATGAGTCTCTTGTTCCTTGTATTCTTTGAGTGCATCTCGATATCCTGGTGCTATGGTAAGCAGCCTGTTTGTGATTTCTCCCTAACTTTACTCACCCTAAGGATAATTCACCCTCTGATCTGTGCTTGAGTGTGCACGTGCTGGGGGTGGGACTGAAAGTGCCCCTGGTTTCTGTGGATATAATTCAAAGTTGGCTTGTGGAAGGTGCTGCTGCCTTTTAAACACCTTACCTAGAGGTCTGGGAGCTGTGAAGTGTTCCAGGAATGTTCACAACGTGATATTTCATCTCTTTTCTTGTTCCACTCCCTTGGAAAGCCTGGATCTTCAGAGGTGTTGGGTACATATTGCCTCAGGGCTCTTGGGATTTGTAATATTTCGTTTTGACAGAAATTCTCTCACTCCATGCTCCTTGGTCAGTTAGGGAATAATCACCTTGAAATATCCTGAAGCTTGGACTGGCAGATTCTGCCTCTAAGGATTGATGGATCTGTGAGATACTGTCACAGAGTATTTTTGACCTCAGAGCTGTGTCAACTCCTCTGAGGAGATGCCCCCATCCTCACCTGGGCACTCCAGCTGCTCCAGAGCTGGAGAACTGGAGCCTTCCAGCTGGGTTTTAGTGGGCCTGAGAGGATGGAACAGCATTTGAGCAGGGAGAGGCACTGCTGGTGAACCCAGCAAATGGAAAAATACACCGAAATTATCCCAGAAATCACAGAATATTCTGAGCTGGGAGGGACCCAGGAGCTTAAGTGGATGGTCCACACAGGGCTTGAACCACACCTTGGAATTATCAGCTCCAGGCTCTGCCCATGAAGAAATCAAAGCCATAACTATGTGACAGACCCAGCTTTTTGAGCAGCAGTAGCAGGAGGGTCTCTCTGGTTTCAGATCCTGCATGGTGCCCGTGCATGGAGTGCCCTGGAACAAAGCTGGTTCATGCTGGGATGGGTTGGGGGTTCTTATAATTGTAAAATAGCCCTAAATGTCTCATTCTAATATGACCTTGAGTTGAAATCAATCCAGGGTGTTTCTTGCATTTGACCTCCCCATGTACAAATTCCTCATTTTGCATGGGAATAAGTTTGCTGGTCTCTATTTAATTAATTATGCTGTGGAAGAGTGAGAACAGGTGATTTTTGGTGCTTTTGACTTGCACACTTTTTTTTCCCCATACAGACAGAGGAAAAGTTGTCCTGAGATCTTTGTAGAGCTTCCAAATATAATCATAATTTATGACAATGTCTCTCAGAACCCCTGAGCTTCCAGTCAGCTCCATTACCTGATATATTTCTTTGCTGTTTCTTATTTCCATATCCAGGTGTTAATAGATTTTATGACAACATCCAAGAGATGGTGGGATACAGACCCTGCATCTGGTGGAAGCTCTGCTGGTCCTTCTTCACTCCTATCATTGTGGCAGTAAGGAACAAACTTTTGTTCTCAGGTTGAAAGGATGTAAATGAGGTGGTCTGGGTGCTGCAGCCTTGTCATTTCCACCCCCACAAGTTCATATTAGTTCTGCCCTCACTCCTTTCTTAAGGATTTGAGCAATCCAATTGAAGGCAATAAGCAAAAAGCTTATTTGTCCTTAGAGGAAGCTTGTGCCCCAAAAAGAGAAGCCAAGATTTTTATTAGGCCTCTGGAAATGGATTGGCAGAGTTAGAAAACTGTAAGGAACAACTTTTGACCTTTTTCAATTTTTTTTTTTTTCTATTCTAAGATACAATTTAGCAATCTAAAAATCTAAATTTTCCACGTACACAAAAATACCAACATTCTGTAAACTGAGTTCCTCCACAGGCACTTCTGGTGACAGAACAGGGTTCTAAACTTGTGTTCTTCCCTCATGGGATTCTGTGGCATATATTAATTATTTTATACTACATTGCTGTGGGTTTTCTGGCAAACTCTGCAAGGAATCTGTGCTGGAAACCACAGGACAGCTTTTTTCTGATTCTTAACTTTACCCAGCTAATCCCATTCCATACCTTGGGAAGTAATAAACAAAGAAATGTAAATTTACAGCACATACACTGAACCCAGATGTAATGTAACAAACTAATCAAGCAGCCACTATTACACAAGTCAGAATTTAACCAGAGAAAAGCAAATGAGGAACACTAAAGAGACATAGAAATGTGTTCATGTTGAGGGTTCCTCGAGTCATCCCTTCCCAGATCAAGCAGATTTCATTTTTGTCGAAACAAGCATTCAGAAAGGCATAAGAAATACATTTTATTTTAGTGCCACAGGAGGAAGATGCCCAGCATTGTAAAAGTGGCCAGATTTGCCAAGTCCTCAGCAGAATGCAGAATTTGCAGCCCTCAGCTGCCCAGCTTAGCTCAGAGCAGGGATAAAAATCTGCCTCTGCATCCTGCTCTGGGAATCTGTCCTGCATAAGGGCTCAGAACAAGCCTCCCTCTCTCCTGGTTCATTTTAGCAGGTTTTCCTGGCTGGTTTAGAGATTTGAGACAGGCCAGGATGGGAGCTTTTCCTGGGAATAGCCTGTGGAGTTCCATGTCTGCAGGACATCATTGGAGAACATCCCAAAGCAGCTCGTGGGTGCTGCTGCTCAGTGGCACCATGTACATACCCACAGGTATTCCCAGGATCCCTGCTGTCCCCAGCTGCCCCCTTCCCTCTGGCTCTGTGCAGGTTATCCAAGGAATTTACTTGTACCAGAGCACACCTGGATTACCTGCAGGTTTTTATGTGAAAATACAATGTTAATGTGGAACGTTCACTTTGATAAGAGGTGTCTTGGGAAGGCAGAACACTGTGGGAATCCCAGCCAAACCCCTCCCTTCTGCTTTTGCAGGGAGTGTTCATCTTCAGTGCTGTGCAGATGACCCCTCTGACCATGGGGAGCTACGTGTTCCCAAAATGGGGCCAGGGGGTCGGCTGGTTCATGGCCCTGTCCTCTATGGTGCTGATACCTGGCTACATGGCATACATGTTCCTAACCCTGAAAGGCTCCCTAAAACAGGTAAGCCTGCCTGTCCCCACCCCCCTGGCACCTGTGCAATCAGAGATTCTTTTCTGACCTCTATTTCCCCCTCAGTCATTTTGCTTTGGGCTGAAAAAAAAAAATCATGAAAGAGACGACCAAAAGACAAATGAGTGTCTGAGCACAATTCCCCACCTTCCACAGGGTCCTTATCTCTGCTCTGGCAGCTGCACACACTTGGCATTCCAGCCCCTCACACCTAGAAAACAGAGGAGCAGTTTGCAAAACATAGAAATGTGTCCTGATTAATGTGAGACACGTGGATCAGGGCAGGGGATGCTCTGGGGAGCTGGGATCAAAATCAGGGGCTGATCCACACAGCTCTGGGGCTGCAGGATTCTGCTCAGTGACCCTGTTCTGCACCTCCCTGATGGCCCCAAAGCTTCAGCTCCTGCATTTTTTCTCCTTGCTCTCAGCCTCTCCCTGATCACTCAGCCCATTTTTAAAAGGAGGTAATACTCATGGAAGAGAGACTGGGTTTTTTTCAATCAGTTTTTATTTCAGTCAGTTCTGGGGCCCTCAGAGATGTTCTGCTAAAGCAGTGAGAAATATTGGCCAGGTTATTGCCCCACACACTGTCCAGGAACCACCTACAATCAGCACACCTCATTTTTTAATGGAGGTGGATCCTCAGTTTTCCCTCTCCAGCTCCTCCTGTACATCACAGCCAGCTCTCCAGCCCAGCCACTGAAACACTCTGTGATTGTGGGAACCAAAGACTGTCAAAAGGAATTTGTCAGAACTTCTGGAATGTTCTAAAATCAGCTGACAGAGCCATCTTTGCAAAGGGCTGGATGATCTTAAGCAGAATTGACGAGTGATGTCTCATGAAATACTCGGATCTTGATCCAAATATTTGTCTTCAGCAAATTTTGAAGGACTCAGTGAGACTTCAGAGAAGTCTGCAAAAAAAATCTGGGAATTTTTTTATTATTTTTTTTGTTTCCCCTGCTTCCTGTTCTTAGCTCTTACATTTTGAATAGATTTTCCTTGGTCTCAAGGAAACTTTTAGGTGCAAAAGGAGAACTGTTACCATAAATACAGCAGGGTTGTGGGACACCATGGTAAAAGTTCCTCACCTTAGCCATGTTGAGGATTAGGGTCTCATTTTTGAAAGCATTGACAAGTGATGATTAAGTGATTATTAAGGGATTATTAAGGGATGAGAGGAGCCTGCACCAGTGACAGGCTCTGAGGAGCCAAACTGGGATTTCTTTTGAGATAAAAACATGCAAGTGGCTCACTGCTGGTCTCTGGGAAGATAGGCAGCCCTAAAGAATTGTCTTTAAATATATTAAAATAAAAATCAAGTAAGGTTATAAAGAGTTTTTGGCTGCCTCACATTTATTGTTGTCCTTTGAACAGCGCATCCAAGTGATGATTCAGCCCAGTGAAGACATCACCCACCCTGAGAATGGGCCAGACCAGGCCCAACAGAGCAACTCTGCCAACAAAGAAGCCTACATCTAAACTCCTCTCTGCCCAAGAACCGCTCCTCCTCCAGAAAAACAAAAAATATGGTTGAGTATGACCACAAATTCACGTCTGAGAATATAATTACCTACCTCTAGTGGCAAAAAAAAATAAAATAAAATAAAATAAAAATACACATTAAAAAAAAAAAAAAAAAAAAAGGAAAAAAAAAAAGAAAAAAATGCAACAAGGTCATCTCCACTCCGAGGGAATCGCCATGGGTTCGATCCAGCTCAGATGTTTGACAGTGTTTCTGTGTTCTCCAGCAATCCACAGACTGTTAATGTTTTTATCCTTTCACAATGATAGTTGCATACCTTGGAATTTGTAAATTGATGTGCCAGGACCTTTTTAATCTACCTTTTAGCACGACTATTTGAAGTTTTGTGCTGCTGATTTTTCGTAGTTGATCACTATTTCTTACCGCTGAATCCCAAGACTGTTATTTCTGACTTTGCAGGAGTAAAATTGAGTTTGGAGTTGTTTTGTACAAAAAAGAATGGAGTATTTTGTAAACAAGTGATTTCCAGTGCAAAAGTCTGCCCTTAAAATTTGTTCCAGCTGAGGCCATTTGAGGGGGAAGAGACTCTTCCTTCAATTAACAGCAGGCACAGCCTTTATAAACATTCCTAGTGCAAAAATTGAGTTGTTTGTGGCAGAGCAGCCCAGGCCAAACACACTGGCCGTGCTCAGCCTTTCAGGGTGACTTTCAAACAAGGTCATACATTTCTTTAAAAATACATATCTTGCTTCTTATAAAAAGAAGATATCTTTGTGAAGCAATGTTAGAGGCAGGAATACAACTTTTAACTTTTTTAACAAAGTAATAGCCAAGAGCTCTTAAAGATTCCCAGGAGTAAAACACAAAATATTTGCCATTCGAGCTCAGACTCCCTGAGCTTTTAATCATGCTGTTATCACTCTACAATTATTGCATTGCCACCTAAATAGAAACCAAAACACCTGCTAAAAGATCAAAGCTTCTCCTTGCAAGTTCCAATTTAGGGCTCGATTGATCCTGCTACAGAACTTTCCCAGTTCCCAGTCACAAGCCACGCGTGGCCAGCACTTTGAGAGCAGTGGGATTTCCATTTCCAGGGGCTGGAGGGCACCAGGAGAGCTCTTTGATCCCACAGCCAGCCCCTGGAAGTTTTCCCTGTGTGGGGAATGCAGCGGGAGCCCCGCTTGACATTTCTCATTTGGCAGCTATAAGACAGGCACAGAGGCTTTTTTTTTTTTTTTTTTTTTTTTTTTTTTTTTTTTTTGGGAGGGTGATGTTTGATTGTAAATGACTGTGACAGAACTGTGCAATGAAAACATGCTTTTCAGCAAACTTTTTTTTGTGCACCGTACAATGTTAGATAGCACAATTTATGTAGAACTACTATGTGGAAAAAAAAAAAAAAAAAACATGTTACCTGTGAATGTTGGGTTTTTCGTTGTTCTCGTCTGAAGGTGACAAACATGTTCTTGCAATAAGGTATTATTCTCAGAATGTCAAGCACATTATGTAGAAATAATATATATATATAATACACATGTATTTCAAACTACATCCTAAACTCTCAGAGTATGTTGGATAGGTTCTAAACTGTTTCATACCTAGGTCAAATGTAAAATACTACGAGATCTAAGCTCCATCCTAAACGGCCATAGCTGAGATGCAAACATCCTGTAAGTCTTTGGGATTTAGAGGAACCCCCACATCCTACACAGACATCACACATGATCCATCATACTTGTGAATTTCATTAGACTAAGGATAAAAACTCCAACTTTCTCTTTATTGTTTAATGTAACCGAGTCCCATGTTGTTCTAAGAAAAATGCAGTATTTAATGTTTGATTGTAAACAATTATGACAGATGTTTGACAGACCTGCTCTTTAGCAAAAAGCTGTACAAACGTTATCACATAGCACAAACTAGTGTTGTAGAACTACTGTGTGTAAACTGTGAATAGCTGTATCTTTTTTGTAGTACTTGCCCTGAAAAAGAAAGATTATTGTATGATCATATATGCTTTTTGCAATAAGGAAATATCCAACACCAAGCAAATCTATCTCTATATAAAAATATATATGTAATATATACATATTCAAAAATATATACAGAGCCTGTTTAAAAGAGTACAGTATTATTTAGTAAATTGCAACCTGTTCTATGGACCAAATGTAAAATATTTATAAATTAAGATGCATTTTAAATGTCTATAAACGGTGTCATAATTAAAGCACGATTGTTATGTAAGTTTCCAAGAGTTTAGAGGAAAAAGAATAAAGGTTATATTATACATTAAATTCAGAATTTTTGCAGTCTTTCATTGGACAAACCCAATCTGTGCTATTTTCAAGCTCCAAATGTGCCATTTATATTAAAAATATCCTTTAAACACCAAAACGCTGTATCCCACTTGTGATGTGTATAATTAATCCACGCTATTCCTACAATGTAATTAGTCTGTGCATACATTATACAGAGAGCTGAAGAGGTGACAGTTAATAGCCCTTCCTGGCACCCTGCTGCTTTCATTCTGCTGCGGGAAGATGGCAGAGCCAGCTCTGGGAGAAGGAAAAAAATGGATTTTGGAATGTTTTGGATGGTACTCAGGCGCACTTCTGCTGCTGTTTTGGGGTGTGAGCTGCAGCACCTCCCTGATGTTGGAGCCACCAAAGCTGGACACTCCATGGGCAGATGATCCGTGGCTGCAGAGCTCTGTGCCCTTGTCCCAGCTGCCCTGGCAGGGTGGGAAGACATGGAGAGGACACAGAGAAGAAGTCATGGCACAGCTACAAGGCTGCTCCTGGGCTCAGGATTTAATTATCTGCCTGCAAAATTGGAGCAGGGCTTCATGCTGGGGAAGGGCCTGTGAAAAACACGGCTCACTGTCTTGGGAGAATTAAAAGGTTGAATAGAAAGACAATAGGAGACAAACATAAAGCAAAGGGTTAAAACAGCCGGGTGCTTGGCATGCTGCCAGGAGCACACCTCTGCTTCGGGAACACCCCTTTAAATACCTTTTACAGTCTATCCATTTGTTACATATTCATAGACCTTCATGCACAGTCAGTTATTTCTGGGAACTATTTAGCATGGCCACTCCTTGGGTCTGCCTTTTTAGAGCATGTGTGTTTTCTTGGCTTGTGGTTTTATTTCTTCTTATCCTTTTTAATTTGGGTGGTGGTCCAGGCCCTTTGCAGTCGGTTGAGTGTTGATAATTGTTGTGTCAGCTGCAGGGTCCCCATCACCTGTTCACGGGCTGTTATCTTGACTAGGCAGGTAGTCTAAGCATACTATCTCTAAAAAAAACTTATGTCTAACTTTTACTATTAACAAAGACTATATCCATATAGCAATGCTATTTTAACATTGTACATATAGCATTGATCCCAATACTTGCACAGAGCCAACAACATGCCATGCAATTGTAACAGGCCTGAGCGATTCAGAGGACCTGATTAGAATGGAAAATGCTCCCCAGAGAGGTGTCTGAACCACAAGTGCCAAGAGCTGACCTTCGGGAGGAGCGCACAGCAGGGAGGGGAGAGCCCAGATTGTTCTGGAAAAAGAAAAGCAGCAATTTTGGGAATATGGAGGGAAAAATGGGAAAGGAAGAGGCTGAGGGCTGTCCCTGCTGGCTGGGGGTGGTGGGAGGGCAGCAGGGGCTGAGGAGCAGGAAGCTGCTTGGAGGATATTGCGTTAGTGCTCTGATATTTCCATCTTCTCCTGGAGGAATTTGCTCTTGCCGTGCTGCAGAAATCCCAACAGCAACTCAACAAGAAAAATGCAAATAAGGTCACTTCTCCCCTACAGGACTGCAGGATGCCCTGGGAGAAATCCATGTCCTTGCACGTCAAGAGTATTAGTTCAGCTGCATGTGCTTTTATTCTAAAATAACACTGTGTTGCTTTTGGGGGTTTTTTGTTTGTTTTAAGCCTGATTATTTCTGTTTTGTTCTGCTCAGGCCACAATAACATTCCAATTAACTATTAGGAGTGCTCAGCCCTCACTGCTGGCTGGTTCTTGGGGGCAGGAGCCCAAAGTTGTGCCAAGGGTGATCCCATGGCCCAGGGCAGCAGCTCCTGCTGCCAGCAGCCCTCCGTGGGCACTGCCCAGCAGGCACCAGCAAAAAGGGCTGCATAAACCATTTGGACATCCACCTCTCAATGCCTTTCCCTCCAGGATGGACTGGCTCCACTGCCAGGAAGAGGAGCCCCTGAGACATTGCCCAGCATGGACAGACAGCCATGGACAGACACCAAATCCTTGCTCCCAGCAGGCTGAAGGGATCAGCTGGGAGCTGCAGCAGCTGCCAGCCCCTGGCTGCCTCTGCCAAGGCACCACAATTACCCACTTTCACTGCTCAGGAAGGAGGGCACCAGCTTTTACATCCCAAAGGCTCTTTTCACTCCCCCCTCGCTCTTCTTTCCCAGATTCTTGCCCTGCTCAGGGTGTTTAAAATAAACCCAGTAAAAATGAGGTGGGAGGAAGGGATTCCATGTTCAATTTTTTCTTTTTTTTTTTTGCAATCTAAATTACTTCCTCTCCTCTTCCTGTGAAGTTAAAAAAGTAAAAAAAAATAATTTAAAAAATTAAAGCACAAATAGGGTAACGTGAAACAAAATGTTTATCCCTCTCCAGAGCTTGGTATTTTTAAGAAGCTCATCCAAATATTGCCACTTTTCATTCTGCCTTTACAGTTTGAGGCCAGTCAATAATTACATCACCCTTTCCTGCTGACAGTGGATGGAAAATGAGCAAGTGTCCTGTTTTCACAGAAATCCAGGTAACCTTTACAGTTGTATTGTTGTTGTTTGTTCTTCCTGCTGACCACATGCTACACCAGCACTTTAATTCAGTATTTTTCTTTATTTTTTTTATATTATTTTTTAACATTATTTTTTAAATGCATGGATTGGTGGGAGAGAATAATTTCCAAGAGCCTGGAGTGACAGGACACAGGGAATGGCTTCACACTGACAGAGGGCAGGCTTAGGTGGGATTTTGGGAAGGAATTCCAGCCCTGGCACAGGGTTTTTAGAGAATCTGTGGCTGCCCCTGGATCCCTGGAAATGTCCAAAGCCAGGTTGGGACTGGAGCATCCTGGGGTAGTGGAAGGTGTCCCTGCCCATGGGAGGATCTTTAAGGTCCTTTCCAACCCAAACCATCCTGTGATTCCACAATTCCATGATTTTGCAACTTCATACCTGATCACTTTCCCCCTCAGGTTTGTGAATGGTCTCCCATTCAACTCAGTGGCACATCCTGAGTGATTATTTTGGAATCTCAAGCAGGCTGAAGTAATCCTGTGAGTTATTTGTGAGTCATAAGTACATGCTGGTGCTAAATGTGTCCAGCAGTGCCTAAGAGAAGAGCAGGACAGATCAGGCATTGTCACCAGGACAAAAATTAATGTGTTTTGCCAGCAATGGTGCTTTAGTCAGGCTGCAAGATCTGCCTGCTGTGCCTTTGGGGATCAGCAGCTGAGAGCTGGCCACAAACAAAGCAACAGAGGGGAGAAAATAGCCAAAATGTACATGTTCAATTGGAGTCTGGACTTTCCTCTGCACTTTACCAAATTGGAAACCCACTTAGTGCTGGAAGGGGAATAAAACTGAATGGAAAGAGTTGCTGCCTTATTCCCTTACATCATGCACTTCCTGTTCCTTGTAATTATTCTAAAGCAACCTGAAAGACTAAAAATGTTTAACATAAGAAAGGAAGCCTCAGAGGCTCCATTTAGTCTAGGAAAAGGTTTTCCAGGCCCCACTGTCACTATCATTTACTGGCCACACCACGTGCAGACACAGAGCTGCTCCTGCATCCCAGTGCTCCCAGTGGATGGAAAGTCACCAAAAAGGAACTACAGCTCCTGCAGGGCAGTGACCCTGGTAAAATCCTAACCAGACCCCACAAACAGCAGCTCCCCCACCCCTGGCTGTGCCTGAGGAGCTGCTGATTCCCAAAACCCAGGGCTGGTTCCCAAAAATCAGCTGCGATTCCTGCTGCTGGGGCAGGTCCCACAGGGCTCCTCCAAGGCTCCAGGGCAAAAATTCTGTCCCAGCACACTCCAGTGCTGGAGCAGGAAGCCACTAAACATCAGCTGGTGGATATGAAGCTGCTTGGTCCTGCAGGAAGGGCACAGCTTCCCTGGGATGACTGAGGAGAGCTTTGATGAAGATGCCCCCGTGAGTAACACAATAAATCTCTCTCTGAATAGAAGCCAGAGCGTCAGGTTGTGTTAGGGAATTATTTCTAGGTCATTTCAGTTCACTGCACTGCACTGCAAACACCTCACTGAATGAATGACCAAAATAATTAATCAAAACACTGGGGAGAAGCACCAACTCACACTGCAGGCAGCAAACTTTGCCTGGCAGTGACAGAGCTCAGCTCTTTTTAACCTGCTCTTCCCCAGCTGTCACACAGCAGCAGCTCATGACCTTTCCTGCTGATTTTCCCCAGCTCCAGCCTCACTCAGAGGGGCTGAGGGTGACCTTTCCCAGCCTGGTCCCTCCTGTTCTGAGCACCCTGTGTCTGACAGGACTTGCCTGTCAGGATCTGCTTCAAAGCTACACGTTTAGACTTGGATGTGCATCAGAAACCATTCTGCCTCACTCCTCCCGTGGTGCTGGGGGCAAATGAGTTCCAGCCCACTGCCCACTGCAGGCACTGAGCTCCCACAGCTGCTCCCAGCCACCCACCAGCCCTCCAGCTTATCCCTTATCCCTTATCCAGGGATAAGGAAATGCAAGCTGGGAACGAGCCAGAGAAGGGAGATTTGTTCTTTCCCAGCTCAACCATCACTGTTCTTTCTGTGGAGAAATTTTCCTGATGTCCAACCTGGTAAAACCTGGGGCTGTTCCCTCTCCTTCTGGAACCCCCTGGCTGTCCCCTCCTGTCAGGGAGTTGTGCAGAGCCAGAAATTCCCCCTGATCCCCCTTTTTCTCCAGGCTGAGCCCCTTTCCAGCTCCCTCAGCCCCTGCCAGGACTGGCTCTCATTACTTGCTCTCATTCACTTTGCTCTGTTTTATGGGACTGCTGTTGGGGTTTTGAGGGGAAAAAATATATAGGTTTGGATGTATGCAATTAAATAATAAAATGCCAGCTTATAAGCAATTTATGGCACAATAAAACAAGTCTGGGGAACATCAAGGAACCAACCCACTGCCCTTGTGCTGGTGGAGAAGGGGAATTTCGCCTCCATCACTCAAAGACCTTCAAGTGTCAGCATGAAACTGTGTGTGTCACTTTTAAGCTTCTCTCTTTCACAGAAAACTTGCTCAAATATGCTCAGAAAAGTTTTTTCTTTTGTTCTTTACATGCTCTGTGTTACTTGTCATTCAATATTTAATGATCTGTTGTAGGTTTGGCTCATCTTTTTCCTTTGTAAGCCACACTCCTCTCCAGGGGTTTCTGGCACGCTTCTTTTGTGCTTCCACGTTCTGCTTTGATTTTTCTTTCTCCCCTGAACTTTGATTCTCTGAGAATATGAAACTGGGACTCGTGGATGAGGGGTTATTTTTATTTACTGCTGGCTTTTCAGGAACTGTTTCATTCCAAAATCTCCAAGATAAGTCACTGCTGTAGGAGTAGCCTCATTAGCAGCTTTCATTAGCACAAAAATGCAAATAAGAGAGCAGCACTACCACACCGCTATCCAAGGGTTGGCAATCCCATTTTTCCCAAGGAGCTCTCCCTGCTCCAACCTTTTCACTGTCTCTTTTTTTTAGGTTTTTACCATTCCTGCAAATGCCACTTGTTCCTGTCCACAACTGTGCAGATTTCCCCTGGCAGTCAGAAATATCCCATTCCTGTTCCCGTTCCCACTGGTGATCCCAGCTGCCAGGATCCATCCCAGGGCACGTGTGCCAGCATCTCCTGGGGCCTGGAGCCAGCCCAGGGAGGCAGGAGCAGGCCAGAGCCCATGGTACATTAACCAGGAAAGTTTGGGAGTGTAAAACTCACTGGGCTGTCAGAACGATGTTCCTGCGCCGCTCCGAGCAGCCCAGCTTTTTGTCAGGGCAAATACAAATGCCACAACTGCCTAAGCCTTCAAACCAGCCAGGGACATTCTTTTAGGGACTGATGGGAGAGAGGGGAGGCAAAAGAGGAGGAAAATTCACCTCCCTTTCAGTCCCTGGTGATCTATGTGCTGGAGCTGGGTGGCCACAGCCCGTGGTTCCTGTCCTGATCCCCTCGGACAGAGGGACAGCATTCCCCATTCCAGCTCACCTCATTCCCACCTCCTGGCCACACACTGCCCTCACAGTGCTCTAGGAACAGCCTGATGGATTTTAAAGGCTGGCAAACTGCAGGTTGTGTGATTGCATCAGAGCTCTATCAATTGTATTCTAGCTCTGCCACCACTTGTAAGGTCATCGTCTTTATCTGCTCAAGGACTCATTCCCTTGGTTTATTTCCTTATTCCCTTGGTTTATTTCCTTATTCCTTTGGCTTATTTCCTTATTCCCTTATTTTCTTATTCCCTTGGTTTATTTCCTTAATCCCTTGATTTATTTCCTTATTCCCTCGGCTTATTTCCTTATTCCCTTGACTTGTTTCCTTATTCCCTTGGCTTATTTCCCTATTTCCCACTGCCACAGGAGCAGCCCAGGGGTCTTGGCTAAGCCAAGCTCTCATTCCTTCAACACAGCCCAGACACAGAGCCCCAAGCAGGACTTGGTGTTTTTCCTTTTGAGGCAGGGAAAAAGGTTCCCTCACCAAGCTCTGTCTATCTGTGAATAACAAATCCAAATCCTGCAGTGACCATGGCAGGGGGGGACATGCCAGTCTGGGTGAGCACAGGTTCAGGTGACATTCCCACCAAGTGCATCCTAATGGATGAGGAAAGAGAAGCCTCAACACAGAAGGTGCTCAGCATCTTTTAAAAAATGAACCCCACCAGGTCCAGCTTCCAGCGCTGTCTTTCACAGGGATCTTCCCCAGAACTTTGAATCTTGTTGTTTCAGACAAGAAATCATCTTCACACTCATCCCTCCACCAAATCTTGTTAAATCCACACCTGTATGTAGCAAATACTCAGTATTACAGCACACTTCCCACATTCAAGGGAATGTCCTGTCCGGGGACATCACTGGTGGCTGTGATGACTCAAACCAGCTCCTTTTTCCTTCCATCACTCTGAAAGGAGCATCAGGTTTTTCTGCAAAAGCAGTTACTCAACTACCCAGCAGATTTCAGCAAAAAGGCACTGATGCTTTAGGATTTTAGCTTTTATATTTTTCATTTATTTGTAATCCTGCAGTTTTTAGTGTATCACTGAACTCCACACCCAGTGTGAGCTTTCCCATTCTGCTCAGACACAACAATTCCTCTCCAGCCTGGCAATCAAGGACACCTCACTGCCTCAGAGCCCAGAGATGGAAACAAAAGTGAATTGGGGGGAGAAAACTTGGGGTAAATGACTTCATTACCTGCAGCTGTAATTGGGAGATTAACCAACAATATGCAAATGGACCAAACTTAGCAAAGTGTGAAACCTGTGACCTGGGTACATTTTTGAGTGTAGCCCCTGGGAGGCTTTGTCTGCCCTAAATGTACCTGAAGGGCCTTCAATAAACAGAACTGCTTTTATTCCCTAAATTCTGTCCGACCCCTGTTTTTAGGTAGCCCCAAAAAGGCACCAGGACCAACACCTGAACCCCTAAATTCAGCAATGAATTGTGACTCTCAGCCCAATTGTTCTACACAAAACACCAAAATAAAACTGTTTTAGGAACTGCTGGGCTGATTTTTAACCTGGAGGCACCTGCTGGACTTAAGGGGCTCCAATGAGCGGATTTAAGAGTAATAAGCATTTCCTAATGACACACTAATGGGACAGATCTTTATGATCTTTTATTTCCTGAGGCTCCCCTGACCCACATTTGCCACAGAAGGCAAAGCAGCAGTGCCAGAAGCTCAGGCAGAAGCGTGGCTGTGTTTATGGGATGAGGTTCTCAACACCTTGCCCACCATGGGTGGAAAAGTTTGGGTCTGGCCTTTAAATAAAAGAACAAAGGAGTGACCTGTTTTCCTCCTCCCAGGGCTGAGCACATCCCCTAGGCAGCTCGATGGAAATTGTAATTATTCCAGAGCTAAGAATGGCAGCATTTATGATTAAAAATGAAAGCCAGTTTGATGCAGAAGAATGGGTATTAGATCACTTTGTACTTCTCACTAATTATTACATCATGAATGGTTGATTTTATTTTTTAAAGGAGTAAAAACTACAAAGATTTCCTTATGCTAATGTTTCCCAACACTTTAGAAATTAATTAGAACAAAAATATTTTGAATAAATTATTGCAGATGACATACTTTTTTAAAGATTTATTCATGGCTAAACAGAATCTTTCTTTTCCCTTGAAGAATCACAGATAAACATGCTTTTGATACACATGTCCTCATTTCAAAGTTTAAAATTATTTCCATAAAATCAAATTGTTCAGGTATTTATTAGGATGGGCTATCCTGAGAGGTGGTGGAGTCACCACGCCCGGAAAAGTAGAAAAAAATAATATATATGGCACTTTGCACCATGGTGGTGCTGGTTTGAAGGTTCTTGGAGGTCTTTTTCAACCTTAATGATTTTCTGATTTCCCTCTCTGCTTAGTAATGAGGAGAACTATGAAATTTATAATTTAAAAAGTATGTTTTTTTCTAAGAGAGCACCACATCCTTCTGGGATACAAAACATCTCAGAGGAAAGGAGCCACAGGAAAAATTCAGCTACAGAGTGCAGAGAGGGAGGCAGGGCTGAATTTAGGAGCTTGTAAAAAAAAAAACTTCTTTCTTGAAACCTGGAAAATTTCACCTGTGCTAAACAGGGAGCAGGAATTGCAGTGGCCTCCATCCAGAAATTCCCTCTCTCAGGGTAAGAGTGTTTTCTGTGCTAAAGGCAGAGGATCTGCTGTGTGGGCAGGTGATGACAGCAAAACCCAAACATGGGAGCACCAGCTCTTCCAAAGCCTCCTGAGAAACAGAAAATCAGGGGAGGAGGAGGGGGGAAATGTGCTCCAGGATCCTCCTGGCTGTGACAACACTGAGCAAATGTTGCTCATTCCTATAAACAACCTTTTCCTGGAGACCAGGCTGGGTGGTTTCGGGCTCTTTGGGCTGATTTGTGAACAACTAAAGATTGCCTTGGATGTTTTCTCCATCCATCCTCCCACGTGCAGATTTTCCTTCCCACATGCAGATTTTTATTCCCACATGCAGATTTTTTCACAGGGTTTGCCTCTGTCTAGGGTTGCAATACAGGATGTGCCCAGCAATGTGGATTCTGTCCCCATCTGTTGGAGCCGGGTGGGGCAGTGCCCCTGATCTCCATGGCACACATTATCTGCTCATGGGCCAGCTTTAAACCAGCTGGGGCAATCAGCTTTATCTTTCCACAGCCCATCCTCCCTCCAGGCAGAGATCATCTGCTGCTGGCCCATTCAGTCCCAGGGCATGGCTGATAAAATTCCATCATCCCATGGGAGATGCTCCAGCCAGGGCAGGAGCCAAGCCTTTCCTACCCAGATAAAAACTGAGATTTGGAACACCAAGGTACCTTCTTGCCACTGGATTCCAGAGGAAAGCCAGACCTTTCCACATCATCCCTGCACCTTCAGAGGAAACTGCACCTTCTCCAGGAGCACTGCTCCAGCTGAGCCACATCTGCCACTGCAGGAGGATGCAGCCACCATGGAATGGGACTGTGCCAACACCCTGACTGACTGACGGGTGTCAGCTTGGATTCTGACTCTGGCAGTGTTTTGGGATTGTTCTTTGTAATACTGCATTTCTATTTTAATTTTCCTAGTAAAGAGCTGTTATTCCTAATTCCCATATCTTTGCTTGAGAGCCCCTTAATTTCAAAATTATAATAATTTGGAGGTAGAGGGCTTACATTCTCTATTTCAAGAGAAGCTTCTGCCTTTATTGGCAGATACCTGCCCTTCAAACTAGCCTCAAATTCCAGTTTGGAATTCCTTGTCAAAAATCCCACACTGATGGGTGTTGTCCAAGTGGTGACACCCCTAAAAACATCTGTACAGATGAGGAGTGTGAGGGGGGTGTGCAGGCAAACTCTGTGTGTCAAAAAAACCCTGATTTAGAAGGAAATTGGGAAAACACACTGGAAGTTTGTTGGAACCCTGAAGCCTGAGATTTTTGAGCTTTCTGTGCTTTCTTGCACTGACCCTCAAAAGAACACTACTTTTGACTTGAGGCCTTGGAGAAAGCTTCCAAATTTGAGTGATGGAGTTAAAATCACTGGTGTGTAGTTTGGGTAAAAATGTGTAATATCACATGGTGAAGGGTTTGGAATTTGGGGTTTTAGAGTACAGTAATAGGTGTGGGACAAAATAGACATCCTAGAGCATTGTCCTTTTCTTCCTTCTTGTTCCTTCTCCTTGGTTTCAGGCAGTAGTTTTTGGTTGGATAAAAGGTGCCACACTGTGGGTCACAGGTGTTTGGTCATTGGGTCAAAAGTATAAATAATATAGATGTTAGCTTTTAATTGGGCTGTTTGCCTTTAAAAAACTTTGTAACCAGCAATATCCACCAACATTTTCTCACTTTTAGCTTGTTAGCTAAAAGTGTTGTAGCACTCACTGTACTATAGATAAAAATTAATAAACAATTAAGTCCGAACACAAAAATCCTGTCTCTTCTGACTCTGAATAAAAGCAGAAGAAAAAAATAACCACTAATGGAAGTTATTCTGTATAAAACATGATCATCTTCACCAGCAGGAAGAGGCCTTAGGAACTGGAATTTTTTTGGCATTTTCTATGTTAGTAACAAGCCAGTTTCATGCAGGGTTTGCAGAACCTCGAGGCTGCTCAGTCTGAACTTCTCCTGACCTGCCCAGAGTTTGTTTTACTTGGTTTAGCTGTGACAGCAATTTCCCTAAATGACCAGTTATCTATGGGTAATCTGGTTTTGTTATCTTGGTGTGCTACAAACATAATTTTATAGTCACAGCAGTCATTCTATGTGAAAGGGGCTTTTTAATGACTGTAATGCAAAGATAAAATGAAAAAGAGAAACTGATGATAAGAGAAATTATAAGAGAAATGATAAGAGAAACTCAGGCCTGGTGCAGAAGTGAGAGCTGGAGCCACAGGAGGAGGAATACACACATGGGAGAGTAAAATCTGGGGCACAAGAGACCTCCAAGGCAACAAACAGCTCATCAATATTGAGAAATGCAGACCTAGAGAAGGACAAAACAAAAAAAAATGTTAACTAAAATATGTGGAAGGCATCACATGTAGCAAATTCAGATGAATTGTGGAGCTGCAGTTCAGATAGGAAGAAAAATAAAAATGTAAAAGCATGTCAGGAAATATGAAAAATGACCACAAATTAATCCTAGAGTGAAGGAGAAGAAATCATCACCTCCATCTAGGCTGCTAATGGCTCTTGAATGAAATCACTGGGGTTTTAATTGTTCCAGCACACTCTGGGCTGGATATTCAGGGTAGGGATCCCATTTACCCAAAACAGAATTTACTCCATCACTGCCCAGCTGCAGACCAAGGCCAGCTCTACAGAGGTGTGGAATTCCCTGGGGAATTCTGCTTTGGGATTCCCTCCCCAGCTCACACCCCAACAGAGAAAAAAATCCTTTTTTTTCCTCAAAATGCAGTGAGCAAAGAACCAGAATATTCCTTCCTAATGAAAAAAGAAGGGTGCCTGGAACTTCTTTCAAAATGTATCATGGCTCTAAACAGGGTTAAAGTTCAGAATTAATCTGGGGGGTAGGAATTTAGGAAAATATTGATTTTTTTCACTTATTCTGCAGAAGTTGAATCCATTTCCCACTAAGTGTGTTCAACTGGTCCCTGCAGCAGCACAATTGACTTCATTAGTCTGTCTCAGAGCCTTCTTGTTTTGCCTACCAATCAAGATAATCACCCTGTCATATGAGCTTTGCAGTTGGGACAAATTGGAGGTCTTGGGAAGCAGCTGGAGATGAAAACCAAGCCCCACAAAAGCTTCCTTGGAGTCTCTGCCTCCATCAGTTCTGGAGTTAAAAATAAGTTCAAAAGGTGAAGAATTTCCATTTTCTCCTGATTTCTCCTTGCTATGGGCAGTTGCACTCATCCCAAGCCCTTCAGGGGAGCAGAGAATTGTGCTTTGACCATCAGACATTTCCTGGGATATTCAGATATTTTCTCTGTCAGCCCTGCTGAGGCAGGTCCTGCAATCAGCTCTGGATTTGGGATTGGAGAGGTTTAAAGGCACTTCCCACGAGATTTGTGCTGCAGCTTTTCTCAGATGCACAAGATGAAAGTCACAATCTCTGTGGAGGGCAGGGAAACAGAAAACACCATTTCCTCTCATAGAAAACACCATTTTTTCTATAAACCTATATTTTTGCAGTGGCCTCACTACCCCCTGAAAGTGCTGTATTGATAAATCCCACTAATTTCCCTCTATCTGTAATAAATCATGGCTTGAAATTCACATTTATACACAGGAAGGCACAGATTACTTCAAAATGTTCATGAACTCTATGAAAATCTGAAAACTTTAAGCTCCTAATAAGACACAAACCAAGCAAGGGAAGTCCAAGACTTCTTGTGCTCCTCCCTGTAACTTGCAATAATTTCCCAGGAAAATTCCATTTTTGGTGACCTGGTGCACAGGCACAGAAAGCAAACCATGTGACTCTTCAGACTTTGTCCAAATTCTACTATTTTTATACTTAACATTCATTCATTTCACAAATATTTCCTAAAAATTTGGAAGTACTTGCCCATAACAAAGTGCATTTCCATTGAAGCCAGACAGTGGAATAAAATTAATGGAAAATAACTTCACAAAGCATCACGTGCCACCTGCAGCTCAGGTCCCAGGGCCTGTTTGAAGGGACTCTTCCCACACCAGACAGGCTGTGTTTGTTTATCCAGGGCAGCAAAAGTGGTGAAAAAACATTTATTTTCTGCTCTGCAAAGCCCCAACACCAGAATTCTGCCTCACTGCCATCTGTGGGCTTGCTCATGATGAGGCAGCTACACAGAAATTCAGGTTTCCTTGTCACCAGAATTTGCCTGGATGATGAAAGGAAAATATTTTGGTTGTTTCATAGGAGCTCAGCAGAACTGAGACCATGGAGACAAGCATTAAATAGCACAATAAATTCTAAAATAAAGTGAAATTTCCTAAAATGTTCCCAGGAGATGGATACTGCCCATCTCCCCCTGAGGGATGATAAATTCCAGGATGCTGGGATCAGGCAGCCACACGTGGAATTTATAAAACCTTCTGATCTTGTGCTCATGTTTTTGATTTTAAACCAAACTGTTCTGGCATTCCCAGCAACCCTTTTGTTTCAGGCAGAAACCTTAATATGGCAATGTGACATGTATTTAAAACAAATAAATGGCAGATTTAATTAATCCAAGATAGATTTATGAACAGAGCAGATCACACTTTTTAGCTTTTTGTTTGATCAGCCAACTTAATCTCAAAGAACAACACTTGCAGCTTCTTACTGCGCCTCCTTTCATCTTTCTTTTTAAAATTATTTTTAATCACAGGCCTTTTGTGTTTTATAACCTCTTCTGCTAAGGAAATCATAAATACTTTGAAGAGTAATTTCAAACATTTCCTTACAATCTTTTCTCCCCCCATTCCCATTTTGCTGCTGAGTTCCTCCTTGCCGTGGTCAAAATCAAAAGGCAACAACAGAAATTTTTGTTGTCACTAAAAGTATATTTTCAGGAAGCCTTTCAGAGGAAAATCTAAGTGTTCTTCACCTTCCAAGCCTTCTGGCATGGAGCTGACATCACACACACGAGGTTCTTCACTCAGACAAGCCTCCAAGCAATCCAGCAGAGTCGCCAGAAAGACTGAGGACACACCAAGGTCAAAAGAAAGGAGGAAAAAAAAAAAAATAAAATAGGACCAGAGAGGCTCGTTCTGTTAAAGTATTTAGCTGCAGACAATCCAAAAACCTGGAGAAAAATGGGATATATCTGGATAGTCTCGGATTCAGGATGCCCTCTGAGAAAAAATGTTTGGTGCTTAATTATTTAAACTGCAAAAGGCAGTTTGGATAAAGCAGAGTATGACATCATTCAGCTAAATCTTTTAATGATATCAACTCCAACTTTAACAACAACTCTATTTAACAGAGCACGCTGGGGATTAAAGTGATTTATTGTTATTTCTAGAAAATACACTGGTTGAGTTTAAATCTAAACTGTTTCTATGTGAATCTGGCAGGAAAAAAATCTTAACAAGCAAGGTTTGCAACATGAGACGTTAATGGCACTGGGTGTGGTGTCACAGCTTTTCCATGGCCCAGAGTTCATGGCTCTGTGCCCTCTGCAGGTGCTGCTGCCTGGTTTTATGTTGGGATAATGGGATTGGAGCAGGAATCTCTCAGATGGGAAAGAGGAACACTCGGGTAAAGGCCTCCAGGAATGGCAGCTGGGTACAACCAGCTTTGTCCATTTGATGCCTTAGGATTTTAGCTTTTATATATTTCACATCCTGCACTTCTTTAGTGCAGAACTCCAAACTCCATATACAGTATTAGTTACTGTCTTCACATTTATTCAGACAAAACAATTCCTCTCTAGGAAACTCAGGGACACCTCACTGCCTCAGGTCCCAAAAGCACAAACAAAAGTGAATTTGGGGCAGGCAAATGAGGGTAAATGACTTCATGGCCTGCAGCTGTAATTGGAGGATTAACCCCTGATGTGTGAATGGACCAAACTCATAATTGTGTGAAAACTCATTGCCCACTGTGCACCTTGGGTGCAGCTCTGCCCAAGCACTGCCCAAGCTGTGCCTCCACAAATCCCCACTTTATTCCCCTTATTCTGCTCTAGGAGCCTCTCCAAGGCAGCACATTCTGCACACAAACCTCACTTCCCAAAACTCCAACCCTGCCTGAGCTCAGGGCTCCTCAAGGCAGGCAGTGAACCCAAAGTGCCAACCCAAATTCTGGGCAGTTCCTGTCCTTGTCCACCTTGACCTCCCAAACATCTGTTTGGTCTCCTTCCTAAATCCTTAAATTGTACCAAAACTCCAGGTAAGAACCCAACACCATTGTGTTTTCCTGTGGCAATTCAAATCAAATCGTTCCCATCAGTGAGAATTCCCTGGTTTCAAAAATCAGTCTGTAGGAAAAGCTGTGTGAGGGAGAGGGGAGATGTCTTGGTGCTGGCTGCTGCTGAGATGCTGCTGCCCTGCTGCTCTCCTTGGAAAGGGAAAGCTTTGGGATGGAAGGAGTTCCTCATCTCCCCACCTGCTCCTGTCAGTCCTCCAGCACCAAAGCAGAAAACTCAGGCTGCCTCCAAACAAGCTAAATCTAGAGTGCAGCATCATCCTCATCCTCCTCTCCCTGCACTTGCTGGACATTGTCTTAAGTCTTGGAATTCCAGTTCCCCTCCTTCATACACCAAAAAAAAAACCAAACCAAAAACAAAACAAAACAAAAAACAAAAAAACAAACCCCCTGAAAACCCAAAAACCAATGCAGGCAGCTCCAGCTGTTGTCTTCTCAGGATGTGAAATTTTGTACAAAATTATATCCTTTGAAATATTTTTGGTGTGGATTTTCACCAATTTTGATGAAAGGCAAAAAAGGCAGCACAGGGCTTTCACACCTGAAGACAAATTCCAGCAGGAAATGTTGGTCAGTGAGTCAGGTCTCTGAATTTTTCAGAGAGAAATCAGAGTGCAGAGATTGAATTAAAGCCTTTGGATGGATTGAAGTCTATTAAGCCACTCACACATAAGGTAGAGGTGTAAGTTCAAGTTTTAGGATGAATTCTAATGCTTTTAGTAAGTGAGAGGGTGTAGATACCAAAGTAGAAGTGTGAGTTCTAGTGAAGGTTGAAAACCATGCTGATGTTTCAGTAGAGGCTCCAGGACTGTAGTTGTGACAGTACTAGATACAGAGCCTATAGTAAAAATATTACTTACATTTTGAGATAGAACAAAATAGACCATATACCTAGTCTATATATAACCTGGCATGTTAAAAACTAGAATTCTCACAGGTTAAGAAGTGGTGCTCCAAGTTTGTGTCTTAGTTGGAAAGTTTCTATATCAGAGTATGTATTGGGGAGAGTTGGTGCTTTTGCCATTGCTTGCTTTTCCTGCCATTCCTCTTCTTTTGCTTTTGTTCACATCATCAACAGCCAAGAAGAAGAGAGGAGCTGTTGCAGCAACATCAGCTTGCCAGGACCTTTGACAAGAGCAGCTTCTACTTCTATTTGGGACTTTATAGCAAAACTTAGCATGGACTTTAACATCTGTGACTGTGCTTCTTGAGGCTGATGTGCTTCTGCAATAAATAACCTTTTAGCAACTATTAGCCATCACTCATTTAAGAAGATAACCTGACAAACTAGGTGCCTAGAGCACCAGAGGGATTAACTCACAAGGAAGGAGCTGAGCTGCTGCACAGAGCCCAGAGAGGCTCCAGGGTGATCCCAGGATGGAGCAGCTCTGCTGGCAGGGTTGGGATTGTTCACCTGGAGAGTGAGAAGCTCTGGGGTCACTGAATTGTGGCATTGCAGGGACTGAAGGGGCTTTTATGAGAGATGGAGAGACAAGGCACAGGACCCAGGGAATGGCTCCCAGTGCCAGAGGGCAGGGATGGATGGGATTTTGGGAAGGAATTGTTCCCTGGGAGGGTGGGGAGCCCTGGGCACAGGTTCCCAGAGCAGCTGTGGCTGCCTGGATCCCTGGCAGTGCCCAAGGCCAGGCTGGACACTGGGGCTTGGAGCAGCCTGGGACAGTGGGGGAGGTGTCCCTGCCACAGCAGGGGTGGCACTGGGTGGGCTTTGAGGTCCTTCCAACCCAAAACCATCCTGTGATTCCATGAAAATAACATGCAGCTCATCTGTGCAATCACAAGACTATTCCAGAATTTTTTTTTTTATTTTATTTTTGTGAAAATGAAATATTTATTCTGACACTCTTTAGCAGGCAAAGAAGAAGTGAGCTGTCCAGGTGCTGGGAAATGTTTGCTCTCAGCATTAGGTCAGCCTGCTTCGTGCCCAGCCACAGCTAATTGCTAATCTGCTCTGTGCTCCCCTCCCAAGCTCTGTCAGCACCCAGTGTCCTGCAAGCAAATAAATATTCTGGTACCCCCTCACCTCCTGTTTCTGCCTCCTGCAGGACAGCACCTAATTTCAGCTCCTGCATCCCAAAAGTCATAAATTTCAAACAGCTGTGCTTCATGGACTCACTGCCCACAGAGCCTGCTGGTAAAATCCATTTTATAGCTATTTCTGCAGAGTTTTTCAGGCAACCAGTGATGTTCTGTGCAGGTCAGAGGTCAACTTACACCTATTATTTCTGTTTACACTTGTAGAATAGAAGTTGCAGTAAGAGGAATTTTATGCTTCGAGTGTGGTTTGGATGGTCTCGCTGTGATTCCACACTTAAAGTTACCTGCTAACAAAGAGCCTGGAACAGATGCTTTCTGCCCTCCAAAAATTTCCCAAAGGGGGTGAGCAGATTTTACTGTGCCCTAGAATTCAGGGTGACCCAGCC
>JAREIS010000533.1:0-136921 GCA_030060385.1 Muscicapa striata striata | reverse complement strand
GGGCATTTCCTGGGGAAAAGAGGGATTGGGATGAGAGCAGATCCTCTCAAGGGGTATTTCCTGGGGAAAAGAGGGGTTTGGGATTAAAACAGAACTCCTTGAGGAGAATTTCTTGAGGAAAAAAGGGATTTGGGATTAAAACAGAACTCCTCAAGGGGCATTTCCTGGGGAAAAGAGGAATTTGGGGTAAGGGCAGAGCTCCTTGAGGAGCATTTTCTTGGAAAAAAAGGGATTTTGGAGCAGAACAGAGCCCCTCAAGAATTATTTCCTGGGGAAAGAGACATTTGGGGTCAAGGCAGAGCTTCTAAAGGGGCATTTCTTGGAAAAAGAGGGATTTAGGGTCAGAGTAGAGACCCTCAAGGGGCATTTCCTGGGGAAAGAGGGAGTCAGAACTAGCTCAGAACCGCCCAGAGATCCCACAGTAGGATCCAGGAACTTTCCTGGGAAAAGCAGGAGTCAGAGCTCAGAATCCAGCCCAGAACCCCCCAATGTCCCAAAGGAGGGGTCAGAGCCCCTCTGGCTCACCCGAATCTTCTCCAGGCGCTCCTCAATGCCGGCCCAGCCGTCCGTGGTTCCGTCCTTTCCGTCCTTCCCATCCCTCCCGTCCTTCCCGGCCATCCCGGGAGCTTCAATGTGATGCAGAGCTGGGGGGCGCAAGGGGAGGTGTGAGACCCCCAGAACTCCCCAAATCCCCAAACCCAGAGCCCTCCAAACCCCTCAGAGCCTCGTAGCCCATTTCTTTGCGGGCCAGAGCGCCCCCAGCCCCAATTTCTGACACCCCCAGCCCCACTGGGGGGCTCCAGCTCATTCCTTTCCCCTCTAAAGCCCCAGCCCCACTCCTCAGCTCTCTTAAAGGGCCAGATCACCCCCAATCCCCCCACTCAGGGCCCACAGCCCCCTCTGGCCCCATTTCCAGCCTCATCCCCACTCCCTGCCCCTCAGAGAGGCCCAGGCACCCTCCCACCCCCTCAGGCCTTCCATCCCCTCCCTCACCCGCGCCCCACAGGTCCTCTGCCTCTCCCCGCCTCGCTGGCCCCTCCCCGGCTCCCCAGCTCCTTGAGGGGTCTCAGCCCCCAAATTCCCCAGGACCGCCCAAATTCCCCCCGGGCCGCGCCCCCTCACGCTGCGCTGCTGCTCCGCCGCCGTCCGCCAGGGGCGGGCCCGCAATCCCAACCCCAAATCCCCTAAGACCATCTCAAACCCCAAACCTTGCATCCCAAATCCCAACCCCAACTCCCAAACCCCAGGTGTCCCCACCAGTGACGATGCTGGGGTCAATGTCAAAGGTGTCACTGTCAGGGACAATGTCCCCCCTATGGAAGAAGCGCTGGCACAGCCACAGCCTGCTGCCACCCCTGGTGCCAGCCCCGGTGCCAGTGTAGGGGTAGTGGCCCAGGGTCTCGTTGAGGACAACCAGGTACTGTGGGGACAGGGAAACAGTGCTGGGGGTAGCACTGGGGCACCTCAGTGTCCCAAATCACCTCCTTCTTCACTTTGCCTGCATCTCTGTGGAGCTTCTCTCGGCCGGTCTCCTGCCGCAGGCGCCATCTGGGGCTCGGGGCTGCCTGCAGTATCGCGCTGTGCCCACAAGGCGGCGATGTGCGGGCGGCCTTGGGGCGGGGGCGGAGCCAGGGCTGGGGGCGGAGCCAGGGCTGGGGGCGGAGCCAGGGCTGGGGGCGGAGCCAGGGCGCCTCAAGTAGGCTCCAAACCGAGAAGGAAGAAGCCGCCAACCTTTAAAAGAAAATGAGTAATTTGGTTATTAGTGTTAGCACTGCTGGATGAACAAGGAGTGATTGCTCTGTCTTGATTAGGCTGAAGCATTAATTAGACATCCAATAACATTCTTGAATCCTCACATCAGCATCTTCTTTCTGCATCTTTCTGTGCATCTGAACTCGACCAAGCTGCTTCTCTCTTGCTTGAGGTGGTCAGGATGGGGCTGTGGGAGTTGGGTGCTGGGCAAATGTTTTGGCTCCCTGGGCTGGGGCAGAACTGAGAGGATGGAGGAGAAAAATTCACTGCTGAAATCCCTCAGGCCTTGACAACAGCTCTTGGCTACTTCTGCTAATATTAGGGCTGGTTTGAGGATGATTACAGTTCTGTGCAACAGCTATTAATATCATACAAAGCTTGGATGGAAGTCAAAAATAACAGCAAATGAGAAAACTACCAACCCGCAGCCAAACAGGAAGCACAGGCAAGGCTTGGTGTTGTAAAAGATAAATAGTGGGAAGGAAAAGTAAAAGAGCTGCAATAAGATGCAGAGGGGAAAAAAAATACAAATATTTTTGTTGGTGGTTTGACAACAGTCCTTGGCTTCAAAACATTCTGTTACATCAAATAGTGCTGATCAAATTCTGAGCTGATTGAAAGGAAATCCTGGTTTATTTGCACAGAAAAACACCTGTTTGTTGTAAAGTTCCTTCAGCTGATTCTGGGCCACAAGGAAGGGGCTCTGAACCACCAGAGTGAGCTGCAACATGGAGCAGGGAAGAGAGAACCTGGAAATGCTGCTCTGCAACCTTCAAGAAGCTCCATCTGAGTAGCCAGAACTAGAAATAATTCGAGGTGTGGCCACAGAATTGCCCTGACAGAGTTTGAGTCCTGGCTGAACATCTGAATTCTTTCCCTGTTAATTGTCTGTAACTTCCTTGCTGGCATTCAGGTGCAGCTGAGGCTCCTGTGAGTGAGAGGACAGGGAGTGAGGAGGTGTTTTCAGTTTGTCACAGTTTCTATTGCACCTTTTCAGCTCCCAGGGCTCACTGCTCTGGGGCAGCTCTGCAGGTGAGTGCAGAAACCCCTCTGAGGGAAGAAGGTGGCAAAACCAGACTTCAAACCTTATATTGGTACTTGCAAAGGGGTGTTTAATTCATGGCTTTGTAAAAATCCCTGGGGAAACCTGGCTTTTTTTTCCACCTGTGGAAACTTGTGGAGAGAACCCTTTCCTACCAAGGTGCTGAGGCACTGGCAGAGGTCACCCAAAAACGCCAGGGCTGTGTCTGGATCCCTGGAAGTGTCCAAGGCCGAGCTGGATGAGATTTGGAGCCACCTGCTCTGCTGGAACTGGATGATTTTTTCGATCCCTTCCAACACAAACCTTTCTATGACCTCGGTATTTCTGATGAGACCAAAACAGGTGATGTTCCTTCTAGAAAAGGGGTTATAAACTTCAAACCCGCCCCTTTTCCCCTCCTGTCTGTTCCCTGACCGTCCTTCCCAAGCACAGGATTTCCTGCAGGTGCCAGCAGATGGCAGAGGCTTCCCACGGATGACACTGCGATGCTTTTGCACCACTTTTTGATTTTTTTTTTTCCCCACCACTTTTAGATTTCTGCCTTGCAGCTGAGTTACTGTTTAACAATATTCCAACCTCCATCACTTTATTTGGATGAAAACGTCTGTGTTTGGGAAAATGGTGATTTCCCATGGGTGGAAACAGGGAGGGAAACAGAGCTGGACTTTAGAGAGCATGTGCTGCCTGGGGAGGGTGTTCATCCTGCTCACAACTGGGCTGAGCTTTCCAAGGGAAGGACTGGGCAGCATTTTAAATGAAAAATGAAATGTTTTTACTGTACAATAGACAGAAACGGTAAAAGCAATACTGTTGCCTCACTACAATATTTGCCCTCCGTGTTTGCAAACGTTTTGGATCTGCAGCCTCCGTGCACAGCCTGGTTCTTCCTCCCTCTGACAGTGGGACTTGGATCTACTGATTCCTCCAGGTAAAGGGGGCCTGGACTTTGTGCCTTGCTCACAGCTGAGTGTCAGCCAGGTGCCACAGAACCACCAGAGCCTGGATTTGGGGTGAGGCAGGGAGCTGGAGCTGGAGCTGGCAGGGAACATCTGCACTCCAGGCACTCCCAGCTCCCCCCAAAGCAGGCAGGGGATGCTCGTGGTGCTTTTCTCTCCTGAAACCTGCAGTGAGAGCTGGGCAGCCACTCAAGCAGAAAGCAGAGCTGTTGTGCTTTTCCAAACCTTAGGCTGAAATACCTTCTCGAGGTGCCTTTCTCTCCTGAATTAATCCATCTCCAAAAACCACCAGGAGGCTTTTTTTGCCTGTTTACAGCTCGGTGAGGCAATGAGGTCACTGCAGAGGCTCAATCAGCACGGCAGGAACGATCCCAGGGAGCAGAGCAGAGGTGATAGCGAGGGTTCAGTTAATGCCCAGGGACCCAGGGTGTGTCTGCAGGGTCCCTGAGATACCAACGGCCTCCCCTGGCTCTCAGGGAGGGCAGCTTATCTCCCTGAGCAAAGCCTGCCCTGCTATCAGCACCCCAGAGACACTCAACTGTCTTCCAACTGCTCTGATGGGTTGATAAGCCCGGAGAATTTGCTGCTCAGCTGGGAAGCTCCAGAGCACCAGGGGCTCATCTGGGGCAGGGAGAGCAGCAATACCCTGGTGATGAGCACAGGGAGAGGTTGGGATGTTGAGAGTTCTTCACTCTCCTTTTTGATCCAGCTTGTGAGGGGCTGTAGCCTTCAACCCCATCTGAGTAGTAAAAGTTCAGGGAATTCAAAAAGTTAAAAAAAAAAAAAAAGGCAGTGAAAATTCAGGGAGAGTTTCTTCATGGAAAGGGTGGTCGGGCACTGGAGGTGTCCAGGGAATGACTGGTGTGGGTGACAAGGTGGCATCAGGCACAGCTTGATCTCAGAGGGATTTTCCAACCTGAATAATTCAGTGATTCTGTGTGAAACGCTGGAAGTGGCTCCTACAGCTCCACTTGAATTCTGTCCCTGAATTCAGACACCCCTCGAGGGTGTCAGTGTGGTGGGAGCATCCAGGACCTGCTCAGTCATTCTCATGGTTCAGCTGGAAGCTCAAGCAGGGCCATGGACAGAGTGTTGTTCACTCCAGAAATGAATAAATGAGGGTACAAGAGAATCCATGGCATTTTTGGTGGTGTTAACTAATGAAAGCCAGAGCACCAGGGAAAATCAGATCCTCTGACTCCAGCAGCTGGTCCAAAGGCACGTGGCCCTGCTGTCATGGCATAAAAATAATGAAAAATTGCAGTGTTCAGATTTTGATAAGATTGCAGCAGCAGCAGTTCTTATGGAAATTAATGGAGGAGTTTCTGCATGTGGAAGGAATCAGTGGATCTCAGTCCTTCTCCAGACAAGAAGCTGTTGGGGGATAATGCCAAGGAAGCTGAAATATGTCAAAACTTCAAAGGGTGATGGAACAGATGAGGATTATAATTGATGGGGAGAGAAATCTCAGTGTAGTAAGGAAAAAAACAGGGTAGAAATGCAGTAGAATTCATTGTAACCTTTCAGGTGATCTGGGCATGATTAAATTCACTCAGCAGGTGCCAGAAAGCCAAGAAAGGGACTTTAACCCAGAGAGAGTGGAAAATGGGCAAGGAAAAATGCCAAAGGTTTCTCCTGAAACAGAGGCTGAAGATCAGAGAGAATGATGTGGTGTTGGGATCTGGGAAAACAGTGGAACAAGCACTTAACCACATTGTTTGTCAGCACCAAAGGGAGTGAGAAACTGCAACGGTAATTGGGCACGATCCAACCATCCCAAGCAAAGCTAATTGAGCTAATTTACATCTACAACGATGTTCTGAGCGCTGTGCTCCCAGAAGAGGCTGTAAGTACATAAAGTTTTATGGCTTTTGATAATGTTCCACATGGCCCATGAGGAAGAGAAAGAAACACTTTGGGTAAAATCACTCCAGAGCATATCCAGGACTGCAACAAGCCCTGCACAGAGGAAAATTGTCTGAGGTTTCCTTGCAGAACAGAAGGAGTGGAAGTAAACTGTGTTTTTGAGAGGCTGAAGAATTGGGTCAGAAATGGTGAAACAGGTCCTGGATTGGGCAGGAGAATGTTTCCTCCTCACCTCTATTGGTGGAGGCTTCTGGAGACAGCTTGGAAAGGAAGGTAATTTTAATTGCCATGAAATAAATAATAAATGATTGCCCTCCCAACTGGTGATTTCTGCAGACTGATCTTGAAAAATCCCTGCTCCCTCAAACTCAGTGTTTCTCCTGGGCAGTTTCTCTCCGAAATGGCAGCGCTCCCTTCTGAGGAGGATTTTCTCCCTTGCCAAAGTCCCAAACAAGAGATTACATGATGTGATTTCCTGTGCGAGCAGGACTGGCTCTAACGACCCACGGCACCTCTCAGCCTTGAAGGTTGAGGTTTTGTTTTCTTGAGCTTTAACTTGGCACCAACCCAGCCAAGTCTTTGTGTCCTGACTTTTATCTCAACACGCGCACAAAGGAGGGGGAGAATAAAAAACATGCGGTGTCTTCTAGAAAGAGAAAACAAACTCTCCCTAATTCTGAGTTTTCCTCCATCAGCTTTCAGGAAACAAAGGGACAGAGGTGAGCTGTTTTCTCTAAACTGTGATTTCCCCCCAGTGAGATGACAGCTCGCTGCTCACTCCTCTGTCAGGCAGAGCTGCAGGTGGATTTCTCACCCAGACACATTTAACAGCCTCATCCATTCTTTTCTCAGGGCCTTTTCTTCTTTTTTCCAGCTCAGGGCACCTGAAGCTCTGAGAAGGCTGTCGGAACCTTCTTGAGTGGTTTATTTTTAGCATGCTCCAGGCCCTGGGGAGTGCCATGAGTGATGTAAAAACACTTGAAAATACCAAACTCCCCCTTTTCCACACAAGTGAGCTCTTAAACCTGCCCAGACTCCCTGATGGCTTCATCCAGTCCTTGAGGTCGTATTTCATTCTGCAGGGTTTTATTTGATGTCTCAGTCCCGAGATGTTTCTCCCCACGGAAATGTTTATCAGATCCCTCAACTCCCTCTGCCTGAAGCCTGAAAAATCCTGAAATCCAAATCCTGAAAATCCTGAAATTTCTTGCTTTGAGTCCCATGATGCTGGGCTGGTTTTGGCCCCACAGAAGGAGAGCCCCTGATGGTTTTCCCAGGGAAATGTTTTCCCATTTTCTCCTCTGCTGTGCAGGCTTTTCATTGCATCATCTCCCTGCTTTCATTGCATCATTTCATCGTTTCAGCCAAGCAGAATTTCCTTTGAGCTGCAGAGAAGCACATCCTGGTGATAGGGAGGGCCCTGTTCCAGCTTTGAGAAAAGCCTCGAGGGCTGGAGGGGAAGGAAATGTTTACTGCTGTGGACATAGAAGAGAAAAACACCACCCAGAGATGCACCAGCCTAAAACATATTCCCTGAGCTGCCCAGGGAATCCCAAAAAAATTTTGGGCATCCCAAAGCATCCACGGAGCTGCAGCTGAGTTTTCTAAGCTTGTGTTTGGTGAGAATTCCTCAGCAATTGGCAACAGAGAGTCAGCAAGCCTCGATCAGCCGTGGAGGAAGTAGATCAAGTATTGAAAAATCAAGTTTTCTTTGTGAACAACATGAGTGATGAGATCACAGAAAGCAAACCCCTGCAAAAAAACACAACCAACCAAACAACAACAACAACAAAAAAAAAACAACAAAAAAAACAAAAAAAACCAAAAAAACAACCACAACAACAAAAAACCCAAAACAAAACAATTCTGGGCTCTTCACTGAAATGTGTCAGGGCATGCCCAGCATCGCTTCTTAGAAATCAGAGCTCTGCTCAGCAGCAGCAGAATTTAAAAATGTCATCATTTCCACTTCCAGAGAGCAGAGGGAAATGGCACCCGGTGTTATTGGAAAGATGGATGGGATAACAAAATTGTGATCAAACCCAGCAGAAAATGCTTTTAGTCAGATTGGTCCTTGAAAGGAAATCTTAGAAAATTTGATAACAAATCAAGGCCAGCAATGACAAACCAACACCCCAGCAGAGGTGACAGAGGGTGACAAACCTGCTGAGCTTTTTTGTTTATTTATTTTGTTTTTTGTTTATTTATTTTGTTTTTTGTTTGGATTTAGATGTTTATTAGTTTTTATTTACATTATAGTTCTACAAATGTTGAGATTTATAGTGCTTTAAGCTAACAAATTAAAAATGGAGTTTTATTTTTTATAAGGTCCTTTATGGGTAAATTGTTAAATTATGAAAGACTACTTAAATTATTTTTATTTTTAATTTAACAACTAATTACTTGTGACCTGCAATGTGGACTTTTTTATTTAATTACACAATATTACTTAAACTTATAAAGAAGGAGGTGAAGAAGAAGGACTTTTTCATTAAAACTTTTATTTTGCTTTATACATACTATATTTTAAAACTAAACCTTTTTACTGTGTGATATTATACACTTTTATTTAAACTTTACATTTACAATTTTAGTTCTATTATTTAATTTTGGAAGGGTTTTTTATGACTTCAGTTTAAATGTAGTGGGGGGGGTCAGTGCTTGTTTCCACTTAGGAAAGGAGAACTATGGATTCATAACCTTGACTTTTCTGGAAAGGTTTATTTGTTCTGTTTACTTTATAAATAATCCAGAAAGCAGCAGCTTTGTTTTTCATGGGCTCAAACCTCATCCAAGCTTTGGTCCTGGCCAGGGAGAGCAGTGCCTGTGTTTGTTTAATGACTCAGAATTAAACCAAATAAAGCCAAACACCCCATGAGATAAGGGCAGGGAGTGGGGTCAGTGACTCTGTGCTTATGGGGACCCCCCTGCTCCTCCTGGCCCTGGGGTCTCACCAATTTTCCCCCCATCCCTTCTGGGGATCCTCCTCATGCTGTGGCTGAACCTCACTGTGTTGTGTCTGGAGGGAGGGAAAAAAAGGGTTCAAAAGAAACTGGAGCAATTTAGTGGAGAAGGGGAAAAGGTTTGAGGTCAAAGAGCAAAATGTTCCCAGAAGGATTCACCAAGGGGACCTGTGGAGCCACCAAAGAGCCACCAAAAAGGGAGAAACAAACCCTGAGAGGGAAATTAACCCTGTGCAGGCAAGGTCAACCTGGCATTGTAAACCTGGCAGCTGGGATGGTGCTGCAGCAATCCTGTTCTGCAGGGATGAGGGATCAGGGATGTTATGGCAGCAGAAGTCATTGCTTGCCCCACTGAAGGCTCCTTGCTGCTCCCATTCCCAGGCCTGGAAACACCAAAATCCCTCGTGTGCCCCATTCAGGTGTGGGGCCAGAGAACAGCCTCAATGAGGAGAATTTTTATCATGTGAACACCAAAATCCCTCGTGTGCCCCATTCAGGTGTGGGGCCAGAGAACAGCCTCAATGAGGAGAATTTTTATCATGTGAGATTGTCTCAATATCTCCATCACACAGTTATTCTTCTTTTCACAGGAACAGCTCCAGCTGCATCTTTTTTAATTACAGAACCTGAGTGCTGGAAAGGGGCAAAGATTCTTTTACACCAAATGGTGCTGAGAAATCTGGGCTGGGCAGGGTCTGCCAGAGATTCTGCAGGGCTGATGAGCCTGGAAACGCTGCCAGCCTCAGGCACAGAGAGCTCTGCAAAGTGAGTGGAACAAAGGCAGGAGGTGAATAGGAAACCAGTGCTCAGCACTTGGGGGATGCTCAGCCTCTCTCTCCCATTGCAAAGGGACCTTCCCCAGGTGGCTTTGCCTGCCCCCAGCCTGGTCTGCAGAGCACTCAGGATGCCAACAAATCTGGAGAACTGGATACTTCCCTGGCCCAGCCCACTCTTCCTTCAGCCCTTATCTGCCCTTACCTGTCTCCACTAGGTCGCTTTAAAAGTCCCAGACACTTCCTTCCTTTGTTTGTCTTGGCCTGAAAGGGAAATGTCTTGTGTGTCAAAGGTTTAGTGCAAATTCCTGTCCAAGCTCTTTACTACCTCTGGCCTTGGTAAATCAAACTCCTTCTCCCAGCTGGGGATTTGCACAGTGAATCAGATTCTCTCCCTCTCCTGCCTGCACGTGGGATTCAGATGGAGCAGCAAAACAAGGGGTTAAATCCCTACAGGCTGCTGCAAATTTGGGATGGAAAAGAAGTTCTGGGTTTCAGAAGTGTTTGCACAGAGTTTCTCAGGGGCTATGTCACTGTCCCAGCTCTCCTTTCTCTTGGGTAAAATCATAAAATCACCTGGGCTTGGAGACCCAAAGCAGGAGGTGGGTGGGCAGGGGGCACAGCCTTGCTGAGCTCTGTCTGGGAAGAATTTCTTCATTGAAAGGGTGCTCAGGCCTTGGAAGGGGCTGCCCAGGGAGGTTTGGAGTCCTTGGAATGTCCAGGGGCTGGGGACAGGGTGGGGATTGGACACAGCTTGGATTCAACGATCCTGCAGAGCTTTCCCAGCCTCAGGGACTTTGGCATTCTGTGACTTCAGCACTTTTCTCCAGGATCCACAGAGGGAACCTGACAATTCCTGTCCCCCTGGAAGAGTGAAAACCGCGGCGAGCCTGAGCCTCCTCCTGCAGAGGGAACCTGCTCCCCATTTCCCCCGCAAAGCTTTGCCCGTGTTTGGCCGAGGAGCAGCCCAGGAGCCGTGGCTGTGAGCAGGTGCAGAAGCAGAGCGTGGGGCCGGCTTTGCTGCTGCTGGGTGGCCACAAGGCAACCACGCGGGGCTGGGAGCCCCTTCCTTTGCAGATGAGCACCTTGATGTGAGCTCCCCACCTGACAGCAGCACAGCCCGGGCACTGCAGCTGCAGAAACCACAGCCCGGGGGAAGCCAGCTCCCCGTGCTGCATGAAAACAAACCCAGCCCAGCCCTTCCCGCCCCACACTCACCGGGCAAACAGCAAAACACCAGCCAGGGTGGAAGGGCTCCAGGAATGGATCCCAGACCTCACCTGTGAATGTTTTCCAGGTCAACACCTGGGTTTACCTGGCCAGCTTGATGCCTTAAATTTGAAGTTTTTCTGTTCTGCTTGGGTGTGCTTTTCTGTTGTGCTTGAGCGGTGAAGACACAGCAGTTCTATTCCAGCTGAGGACTCAAGGACAATTTCCTCAAACTTCAGGCCCCAAGCATAAACAACATGAAAAGAGGAGGGTGGGCAAGCAAACAAGGAGGATGAAACTGCATGATTTGAGGCTATAAATTGGACAGTTGTACACAAATGGACTAAAACCTATAAAAATGTGGGATCTCATGACCAAGCTCTTTTGCTTCCACCTTGGAGCCACCCAGGCAGTGGCACTGCTTTTGAAGTCCTCTCAGAAAATATCAATTTTATTCCTCTTAACTCTGTCTAGCCTCTGTCCCAGCTCCTGTAGGCATCAAGCTGCTGCCCTGTGCAGAGCAGGGCAGGAGCTGGGCTCTGGCATTGCCTCCCCTGGGTTGTGCCTACGTTCAGACGTTGAACTGCTGCAGCAGCTGCCTGCTCAGGTGCCAGCGCTGCCGTTAGAGCCACCAGGAAAACTGGAGCAGAGCCAAGAGCTGGGGCCAGCCCTGCCTATCTCCATGCCTGCTACCGGGGCTCCAGAGTCACTCACACTCCCTCTCCCAGCCCTCAGTGCCCCTCCCAGCCCTGAACTCCTCCAGGAGTGTGGAATAAATCATAAAATCTCAGAGTGGTTTGGGTTGGAGGGGATTTCAAGCTCATCTCATTCCATGTCCCTGCCACAGACAGGGACAAGCCAACTAGACCTGGGTGCTCTGAGCTCAGTTTACCAGTTTTGCCTGGTTTAGCCCCTCTTTGACAGCTCCAAAATGAACCTCTGTGAGGAAGAAGAGCCTCTCCTGCTGCTCTGTGCCAGGATCTGTGGCTGGAAGGGGCAAGAAGAGGACACTGATCTCAGCAATGTTTCTCCATCTCCCTTTTTCCATCCTGGTCCTGTCCTGCACTCCTGTAGCCCATGGGAACGTTCAGAGTGTTTCACCACCACTGTTGAAAGCTTTCCATTATTGCAATTGCCAGAAGCAGCCCTGGAGCTCCCTTGGTTCTGCACCTGCCTGTTGCTGACGTTTCATCCCCCCGTGGTGGTTTGGGTCTGGCACAAAGGCCCAGCAGGACCTTGTTGATGGCAGTGCAAAACCAAACAGCAAAAGTTTTGTGGCTGTTCCTGCTGGGTGCAGCCTGAGATGCTCCTGGCCCTGGCACTCACAGGCTGTGACAGGAGCCAAAAGCCACCATGGCACACAGGGGGGGATGATGGGTTAGAAAAGTGGCAGGGAAATTCCTCATCCATTTCCTGCAATGTTTGAAGTCAGTCCTCCATGCATGACACCTCATCCCTCCTCTTCACAGCTGCTTCTCATTTCCCAACCATAGTCTTCCTGTTTTGTTAGCTTTTTTTTTAATTTATTTTAAAAAAAATTTTTTTGGGAAGGTTGGGGGCTGTGTTTAACAACTGCACACAATTCCCCCCAGCCATGCCTGGGCCTATCACTATATATAGCCTCAGACAGGCCAAACAAATGAGCAGGGCTGGGGTTAATAATCATAAAATGGAGTTCAGCTGTCTCTGAACTGTGATTTACTGGGACCCAGGCCAGGCTGGATCCTCCTCACGCCCTCGCTGCAGATCCTCCACAGGGACCAGCCCCTTCAAAAGAGGAGCAATGATCTGAAATGCTTTTCCTCCAGCTGAAACTCGAGATGGGAAATGGTTCTAGCAGATTTGCCAGTGGGTGAGGCCTCCAGGGCGGGGCTGGATGTTGGTGGTGCCTCCTCCATCCCTGGAAGCTCAGACAGGAGAACAGGTGAGTTCATCCTCCCTCTGGGCTCGTGGTTGCAGTGGGAACATCCCACCAGGAATTCCTGTAAGGGCTGCTCCCAGTCCATAAATTCACCCCACTGGGGAGGTGTCTGGGCTCAGAGGTGTGAGGGGCACGGACATTTCACACCCAAAACCCTCTTGGTGTTTGTTGTTGCTGTCAGGCTTGGAGAAAGGTGAAAAGGATTCAGCATCAATATTTCCTTCAGGCAGAAGAGAAGCAAAAGCCTTTTATTAAAGAAACAAACTACACTCTTATAGACTATAGACCATGGAACTGAGGATAGGCTTGATTTTATTGGTGCAAGGAAGGCAACGCTTTTTGTTACGTTTTTCATGCACCCTGCAGGTGCTTATTTTTATTTTTTTTAAAGTGTTTTCTTTGAGCAGCTTGAGAAAATTCAAGGCTGCTCCTTTCCCTGGCTTTTACCAGTATCCACAGTTTGTCACACGGACAGAGGCTGGGGAGAGCTGAGCTCAGGGCCCCTCCAAATCCCCCTGGGGTTTGATATCTCCTGATATCAATCCTGATATTGGAGTGAAGCCCCTGCAGGGCATAGCTGGGGCTCAAATTGGGTTCAAATTCCCAACCACAGAGAGGCTGAGCCAGGCTGCACCTCCAGAACCTAAAACACAGGCACAAGACTCTGCCTGTGAGTCTGGGACAGCCCAGTTCTGCCCCTTGGACCCTCCCCTGCAGTGCCTGTGTCAGGAAAATTAATCCACCAACACCAGAGGTTTATGTCCAAAAGGGAGACAGAGGAGTCCTCTTTGCTTTATTTGAATAAAAGGAGAGGCCCTGGGACATTCCCCTGGCATCTCTCAAATTTTTGGAGGACTCAGCCTCCTTTTTATCCCAATTTCCCTCTCTCTTTCCTCATTGCTGAGGTACTTGAGAGGCACAGACTTCCCAAACACCTGACACCTGAAATTCCCCTCTAATGCACAACCCTCCCTTTGCATTTTTAATTCCTACAGAATTCATGTTTTTTCCACGTTGCTTCTTTCATCTTCCAGTATCCAATTCCATTTATCAGCAAACCTGCAGCTTGTTGGTAAAGGCAAGTATCTTTTTCCATTCATCAATCTGTGGAATCCATCCCATTGTTTCTTTTATCTCTCAGCTGCTCTGCTCTGTGTCTCAGAGCACTCCTGGCACTTCCCTTCTCTCAGGGGATGTGGCAGCAGGATTTGGGCTGCTGGGAGCCAAGACTGGGTGGAAGAGCCTAAAATGAGGGATGTGGAACTCCAGGTGGGCTCTTTAAAATGCTGTTTGTTGTATCCAAATGATGGAGCAATTTATTTACTCTTTTAAATGCTGTTTGTTGTATCCAAAGGATGCAGCAATTCACAGGTCATGGGTGACAGAGCCCAGCCCACAGCTGTGGGTTCATCTGAAAGCTTCCTCTAGTTCTGGTTCCAATGCATTATTTACTTCTCATTGTAGATCACTTTAAAACATGACAACCAACCAATATTTTACTATTACCTACAGCCTATCATAACCACTAACATTACCATATTACATTCCCATATTCATGTCACTATTTTCCAATCAACAAAAGTTTAGTGTGTTACAATTTAAGCTAGAAGCTGTTTTTCTTTTTTTTTTTTTCCATTGGAAATTTTGAGATCTTTTTTCTACTCACAACATGGCATTGTTGTTTGTCTGTGAAAATGTTTTTGCTTGGTAAAAACATCTTTTGTTTGAGATGGATTTATCCTTTGCTCAGAGTCATAAAAGCCCCTTCCAACTCACTTGCTCTTTGCCTTTTATTTACCCAGTGAGACTGGCTCAGCAATTCTTTTCTTCTATATCAAAACTTGCTTTCATTTCTATTCCTTCTTCAGATTCTACATTCCAAGATCTTTCTGTTATACACCCATATCTGTGAGATCTTCCTGTCACATCCTTCTCCTTCCCAACAACTGGGCTCTTGCCAGCACATCAGGGCAGGTGAGAAGGGTCTGGCTGGGCTCAGGACTCTGAGACTCAGCAGCACAACCTGGACTGGAAGGGAGGAAGGAGATCCTGAAGGAGATTCGGGCACTGGGGTTTTCAGCAAAGCTCAAACTCTTACCCAAAGGTTTTCCAAAATCTCTCTGCCCCTTTTTGCTCCTAAACAGCACCTGGGACCTTCTTGGGGCTTGTTGATGACAGGAATAACAGTCTGGATTTTCCAGCATATGAGCAGGACCCTGCTCACCCCAGAAAGGTTTGGGTTGGGAGGGACCTGAGGGTCCATCCAGCCCCTGGGCAGGGGCACCTCCCACCCTCCCAGGTGAGCTTTCCTCCTCTCTTCACCTTCAAACACAAAGATTTTCATCTTTCACCCTCTTTCTTCCCCCTGGGAGACTTTGGTCAGTCATCTTAATTAGCCAGGGTTGTCTCACTTCCTCAGGTCTGGAAAAGTCTCTTTGTTCAGCAGGGCAGTGTCTCTTATCTCTCGCTGGCTTTTGGCAGTTCCTGCCCGTCCTTACACCTGACATGCAAATGATGCAAAGCTCCAAGTAGGCAAAAGTTTGTAGATCTTTTCTAGGAGCTGGCTGAGCCCTGGAGCAGCAGTGACCCTGTCCTGGGCACTCAGTCCTGCGTGGCTGCTGGCCAAGCTCCTTCCTCAGCACGGCCACTGCCTTTTCCTCCTGTGATCCTTATTTTATTTTCCTTTTTCCTGTTTCAGAATACCACCTTCTTTTATCTGAGAGCAGTGCCATTAAAAAACCATGAACAAGATAGTTCACCATGTGCAGGGCTGGCATCACTTTTAGAGGTGGGAGAAGGATGACCACGCTCCTTCTTTTCCACTGACATTGTTCCCATTGGCACAAAAGGATAATTAGTGCTTGGGCTGGAAATTGCCAGGACAGGCTGAGTGTGATTCTCCAACCCAGGAGTGGGACAGGGAGCCCAGCTCCTGTCTCAGGAGAGTTTCTGTGCTCTGTGCACAAAGCAGGGCAGCCTCAGAGGAAGAGGTGGGGTCCATCCCTTGGAAGGCTCCCGGGAGGATCCTCCAGGCTGCTGGAGGTTTTCCTTCCCTTGGACAGAGGCAAAACCTCAAGCCAGACCCACACGAGGCCAACTGTGGATGGAGCTGGGGGTGAGGCAGGAAGAGCATCAGGGCTCAGAGCTGAACCCTGAAGGTCCTTCAGCAAGGTGAAGGAAAAGTTTTCACCTTGGAAAGGTTTTGGGGGGTGGGAGTTCCAGGTGGAAGAAGCCACCTCCTGGGAAGACCCAGGTTTGCAATCCCTGCACTACAGGCCCTCGGTTTCCTCCCCACTCTCCTGCCTTCCTTCTCACACTCAGCATCCTCAGCAACTCTCCCAGCTTGTGCTCCCAGCGTGAGAGCAAAGCTCAGAGCTGCAGGTTTGAGCTGCTGCCCGAACTCCTGGCAGATCCAGCAGATGATGCTGTGTCCCTGTCCCTCAGCATTTCTGTCCTGTGTCCCTGTCCCTCAACATTTCTGTGCTCCCTGTCCCTCAGCATTTCTGTGTCCCTGTCCCCCAGCATTTCTGTGTCCCTGTCCCCCAGCATTTCTGTGTCCCTGTCCCTCAGCATTTCTGTGCTGTGTCCCTGTCCCTCAGCATTTCTGTGTCCCTGTCCCTCAGCATTTCTGTGTCCCTGTCCCTCAACATTTCTGTCCTGTGTCCCTGTCCCTCAGCATTTCTGTGCTGTGTCCCTGTCCCTCAGCATTTCTGTGTCCCTGTCCCTCAGCATTTCTGTGTCCCTGTCCCTCAGCATTTCTGCCCTGTGTCCCTGTCCCTCAGCATTTCTGTGTCCCTGTCCCCCAGAATTTCTGTGTCCCTGTCCCCCAACATTTCTGTGTCCCTGTCCCCCAGCATTTCTGTGTCCCTGTCCCCTGGCATTTCTGTGTCCCTGTCCCCCAGCATTTCTATGTCCCTGTCCCTCAGCATTTCTGTGTCCCTGTCCCCCAGCATTTCTGCGCTGTGTCCCTGTCCCCCAGCATTTCTGTGTCCCTGTCCCCCAGCATTTCTGTGTCCCTGTCCCCCAGCATTTCTGTGTCCCTGTCCCCCGGCATTTCTATGTCCCTGTCCCTCAGCATTTCTGCAGATCCAGAGCAGACACTGCTGGAAGAAGCTGAGCCCAGGACTGTCGCTGTTTTGGGTGGAAGTTCCCGTCCCAGGCTGAAGCTCAGGACTGTCAGGTGAGGAAACAGCCCTTTTCGGACCCCAAAATCCCCAAACGGGGCAGCTGTGCTACAGGAGCTGAGCTCTGTCCCTGGCTGTGCCCCGGGATGGGGACTTGGAGCCTGGTTTGATGGCAGGGGTGGAAAAAGATGAGCTCCAAGCCCCCTTTCAACCCAAACCATCCCGGGATTTGGTGTATTTATTTCTCTCTGCCTCTCATTTCCCACCTGCTCTCTCAGACTGCCCCGTTTCCCTTCGTTTCTCACCGAACAATTTCCCTTCCCACTGGGGCCGGGAGCGCTGGGTTAATGCCACCGTCATCGGGTGTCAGCGCTGCACAAGCACTTAACCCTCTCAGGGATGGCTAAAACAAAAGGAAGAAGAGGAAAATCCGAATTCTGTGCCGGTGACGCTTTCTCCCGGCCAACAAACAAAAGTTTTATGAGCTGAACCCTCTGGATGCTGCATTCCAACTTGGTAACATTTCGGTAACACATTGCAAACGCTTGACTCATAGAAACTTGGACGGCTGGAGCCGGGGGAGGGGGGAAGAGCGTCACATTCCCATTCCCGGTCAGGGTTTGGTTGTCGGATTTTTTTTTTTTTTTTTTTTACAGAACTGAAACTTCTCTCTGTTTAATGAAGAAAAAAAAAAAAAAAAAAGTTTGAGCCTGACGACTTCCACTGGCCCTCGCATTGTGTTTGGGAGTGAGGAGCTTGGGGGGGAGGGCTCCGCTGCCAAGGGAGGGACCCGGGGCAGATGAATTCGTTTTTCTTCTGCAAGTTTTTTTTTTTTTTTTTTTTTTTTTTTTTTTTTTTTTTTTTTTTTTTTGTTGTTGTTATTGTTTTTTTCTCCCTCTGTGTTCCCAGGGCAGGGTTGGCTTTCTAGGTTTGATAAAGCATTTCCTTCCATTGTCACTCTATACGGCCTCTGGGCCCTCCCCTTTGCCGTCCCCTCTCTCTCTCTCTCTCTCTTTCTCTCTCTCTCTTCCTGAACTTTAGTGAATCTTGAGATATAAAGAAAGCAGCTGCCTCCCTTAAGCACAGCTTGAACAATGAGACCTCCTCTCCAAGGGCTTTAATTCCTCTGGATGCAAGGACAAAGCCAGGGTGAGTAGCCAGGGTGGCTCTGCCGGTCCCCGGTGCCGCTCCCGCAGCCCCGGCTCCTCTCGCTGTCCCCGGCTCCGGAGGGATCAGGTAGCTCCGGAGCCGATGCTGCGAGTGGAAAATCCCCCAAAACTCAGCCAGCACCTCCCGGGGGAGAGCTGGCGCTGTCCCCACGGACGCTGTCCCCAGCTTTGCCACCCGGCAAATCCGTGCCCCTGGATTTGGGTCACCACGGGCTCCCCATGGACTAAACCTGGCTCCGGGCAAGGTGGGAGCAATCCCGACCTCCGAGGCAAAGGGAAACAAACACGATGGAATCAGGCGAGACTGAGCCGGGCTGCTGGAGGGGAAAATCTTCCCCGCAGCTTCGGGGGCTGCGCGCTCCAGGGGATGCTGAAGTGGAATTTGGGAAGGTGCCGAGGGGGAAACACCTCGTGCGGGTGCTGGGGGTGCAGGAGGAGGGCAGGAGTCGCAGCAAGTGCCCTGGGGTCTGGCTTTGCCCCGGGGATCTCCTTGGATCGTCTCACCCGCAAATAAAAAAAAAAAGCAGGAGGCGAAATCCGGGACGGCTCTGCAGGAGCCTGGCTCGTGTTAATGAAGGGGATTCGCGACGAGTGATGAAGCTGCTGCTGGATGTGCCTCTCACAGGACGGGATCCCTCCCTTCACCCTCCTAGGAAACTCGAGCTGGTTCCCATGGGGGTCTGTGGTGTGCTGGCTCATCACACAGCCCGAGTGGGACGAGCCCCAGGCTGAAAAGTGAATTTTGTGCAGCCAAACCCAGCCCAGATGTTGTTATCTCATGGCTCCCCCCTCCTTTGAGTTTCTCCTCTTCATCCTGTGTGTCTCCAGCATCTGCTGGCTGGGATAAAACATGATTCACAGGATCCTGGGCCTCATAAACAGGGAATGATCAAACAAGGCATAAAAGAACATTTTTATTGCTCGTTAGGGCTTCGCTAACCCCGTCTGGGGCTCTGTGTCGGTTCAGGTGGCTGCTGGAGCACGGCATGTTCCTGTGGTGCAAGTGTCAAAATCCTCCTGTGTTCTGCAACACAAAACTGCTCAAAACATGACTGGGAGTTCTCTGCAGAGCTCATGGTTTGTGTAAAGTCCTCAGAGTGCCTGTGCAGTCTGTCATGGGGCAACTCAGAGTAGATTTGATAGAGCTTTGAGTTTTTCTCTGCGATTTCTGCTCTAACTGGGACCAGTTCCTTCTGTCCCAGTGCAGCCGTGTTTGTTTGTATTGCTTGTTCTTGATCTCTACTAAATCCAGCAATTTTGGGCAGCTCTCTGGTTTCTGGTGTTGTGGGGTTTAAGGTGAGTGTGGCAGGTTGACCTTAAATCCCATGGACTAAGCTGAAGGATGTGGATATGACTGGACTTTAAAGCAGGATGAGGTGGGTGAAAGGAGCATGTCCAGGTTTAGGACTGACAAGAACTTAGCTCCACAGCTGCAGGAACCCTCCAAAACTGTTTTCACTCGTGTCTCCAAAACTGAGGTGACTCTTGTTAATATAAATGCAGATTAAACCTTCAGATTTAATGGAGCTTTTCAGAATTCTGTTCAGAGGCAGAATTCTCTTGCCTCACTTTTCAGGAGACAATGAGAACTTGACCACCAAAGTTCTCCCACCTCTGTGCCCTGCTCCCCTCCTGGCAGCCTCCAGGAGCTCATCCGTGCTCCTGCACTTGCACAATGTGGAAATGGGGCAGCATTTCCATGTTAGCAATCAACTTTCCAGGAATGTTGCATGGATTTTCCAGCCAGGGGTGGAACAGCATCAGCCACACTTGGATCCGCCAGGCTGGGGCTGAGGTGCTGCAGGAGAAGGACCAGACGTGGTTTGGGGAGCCTCAGATGAGGGTTCAGGGGGCAAACACCCCCAGAGGCAGTTCCTGCACAGCAGCTCTGGGTTCCAACCACATCCTGATGCTTCCAGGACTTTGGGTGCCATCCCTGCTGGGCTCTCCAGCCTTGGGAATGCTCAGGGTCCCACCTGGGGGAGATTCTTGAAGAACAAAAGGGATTTTGTCACTCACTGTCGTGGCTTTTTGGCCACATTCCCATGGTGAAGCTGAGCTTGGGGTTGTCACGTGTGGGTGGGAAATGGGGACCAAGCACCTGGAAATGGCCACCTGGAGTTGGTGGCACGTTGGGGTTGATAGGAGGTGTCTGAGCACCTTCATGGTGCACAGGGATAGGAGGCAACAGCTGCCCAGCTGTGATATCAACAGCTGGACTTGGTCTTGGGGGCCTTTTCCAGCCTAAATCATTCCATGACTTAATTTCCATCTGCCCCTCCTGGACAGCCACAGCCACGCTTTGTGTTTGCATCGTCAGGAAGATGCACTTTAAATAAATATTAATTAGGCTCGGCTAATTCATCAGGAAGTTTACTTTCAAAGCAAATAAAACCAGAAAGCAGCCATAGAGCCAGGAAACAGGTAAGGTTCTTTATTGTCCCAACACACCAGGCGGGTGAGGCAACAAAAATCGTGTCTGAGCTCAGCCTTCGGTGGTGGCTGCACCTGATGGTTCTCAGATCAGCAGTAAACTGCTAAATAAGGAGGTTTTGTGTGGTGGCCACACAGAAAGACCCTTGTGGCCACAGGCATTCCCCTGTTTTTGGGATTGGCTGTCCAAAGCTGTCGGTGATTCTGGAATTGTTATTCTCCCAGTCTGGAGCTGGATCTGCTTTGCTGTTGTTTTGGCATCTTTTAAAAGTAAAACTCCCAGAGAAGAATTCCTTGTGCCTGTAAAAACCATCCTGGGATGAAGCTACAGCAGAGCCAGGTGGGATTTGGGGGGCTGCCATTGCACCCCTGGATTGAGGAGGAGATGGAGCCTGGGGGTCTCCAGGTGCAGAGATGCAAACACAGTCCCAGGACAAGCTTGGGTTTCCCATTCCTTTCTTTCTGTGCTCATTTCCAGTCGGGGGGGGGGAAGTTTTTCCAAGCAGCCTGGGGTTGGGAAAGCGCAGAGCGCTGCAGGCGTGGGGAATGAGCAATGGTGGAGATCTGGGGGTGGCTTGGGGGAACCTGAGATGGACGGGTGGACACGGGGATGGACGGATGGACACGGGGATGGATGGATGACAGATGGATGGACAGAGGCATGAATGGACGGATGGGCGGACAGATGGGTGGACGGATGGGTGGATGGATCTATGGATGGATGGATGGATGGACATGGAGATGGATGGATGGGTGGATGGACACGGAGATGGATAGATGGATGGACATGGAGATGGATGGATGGATGGATCTATGGATGGACGGATGGATGGACATGGAGATGGATGGATGGATGGATGGATGGATGGATGGATGGAGATGGATGGACGGATGGATGGACATGGAGATGGATGGATGGATGGACATGGAGATGGATGGACGGATGGATGGACATGGAGATGGATGGATGGATGGATGGACATGGAGATGGATGGATGGATGGACATGGGGATGGATGGATGGATGGATGTGCTCCCTCCCCAAACCCAAGAGCAGGACCCTCCTCCACCCCCGCAGTGCCATCACAGCCTGGCGCTGCCTGTTCCCTTGGGCACAGCGAGGGGCAGGGGCTGAAGGCCCTTTCCAAGGTTACAAAACTCTTATTTTATTTTTGGCCACGTTTCCCTGCGGCTGGAGCCGGCCCAGGCTGGAGCTGTTGAAGTTTTCGGTGCTTTGTTTGTTTAATTGAAGTGCTGTTTGTTTTTGATCACAGGCATGAGATAGGCGCTTCCTCTGCAGGCAGGAAGCAGTGATTTCCTGTTCTGTCCCCGGCCAACTCTCACTGTGCAGGAAACCTCGCTCTGCTGAGTGGCCACTTTTTGTGCAACATTTTTGGAAGGTTTTACGTGGTGTTGTTTTGGGTTTTTTTTTTTTTTTTTTTTTTTTTTTTTCCCTTTCCGCCGTGAGCGGCGCTGGTGTTGAGTCCCTGTGGGAAGGAGGTGTGGAGAGCCTGGAGTCTGCACCCAGCAGGTTGGGGATGCTGTTTGACAAAAATGATTCTGTTTGGCTTCAGATCTTTTGGTTCTGTTGAGAAGTTGGTTGGTTCACCTTGAAGTGAACCTTTTCTGTTGGGTTTTTTGGGGGAACGCTGCAGGAAGGTGCGTTTGTCCCAGGTTGTTCAAACCTGATGTCACATGGAGAGCCAGGGCAGGACCTTAATCCACACCTGGGTCCCCCTGGCAGCTTTACCTGCGTGTCCTTGCTGTGCTGGAGAACCTTTAGGCAGAGTTGAGGTTGTTCATTCTGGAGAAGAGAAAGTTTTGGGCTGACCTCATTGTGGCCTGAAGGAGCTGCAGGAAAGATGGAAGAGACCAGGACAAGGGGCACTGGCTTTAAACTGCCAGAGGGCAGGTTCGAGGGGATTTTGGGAAGGAATCCCTCCCTGTGAGGGGTGGCACAGGCTGCCCTGGCACAGGGTGTGGGGGCCCAACCCCTGGGAGTGTCCAAGGCCAGGCTGGACAAGGCTTGGAGCAATCTGGGATAGTGGGAGCTGTGGAACAGGGTGGCTTTTAAGGTTCCTCCCAGCCATGTGCCCAGGTCAGTCCCACACAGCACCAGAGAGGAGTCAGGGATGGAGTTTGAGCTCTGTGGGGGTTTCTGGGTGTTTCGGGTTTTCCCATCGGATCCCGAACAGGCGGAGCCGCGGCTCCATCACAGCTGCTGGCACACGGGGGTGTTGTTACAGGGATGTAACGGGGATGTTGTTACTCAGGGGTGTAACAGGGGTGTTGTTACTCAGGGATGTAACAGGGGTGTTGTTACTCATGGATGTTGTTACAGGGGTGTTGTTACTCAGGGATGTAATAGGGGTGTTGTTACTCAGGGATGTTGTTACTCAGGGGTGTAATGGGGATGTTGTTACAGGGGTGTAACAGGGGTGTTGTTACTCAGGGATGTAATAGGGGTGTTGTTACTCAGGGATTTTGTTACTCAGGGACGTAACAGGGATGTTGTTACTCAGGGATTTTGTTACTCAGGGGTGTAATGGGGATGTTGTTACAGGGATGTTGTTACTCTGAGGTGTTGTTACTCAGGGATGTAACAGGGGTGTTGTTACTCAGGGATTTTGTTACTCAGGGGTGTAATGGGGGTGTTGTTACGGGATGTAACAGGGATGTTGTTGCTCTGAGGTGTTGTTACTCAGGGATGTTGTTACTTAGGGGTGTAACAGGGGTGTTGTTACTCAGGGGTGTTGTTACTCAGGGATGTAATAGGGGTGTTGTTACTCAGGGGTGTAATGGGGATGTTGTTACTCAGGGATGTTGTTACTCAGGGATGTTGTTACTCAGGGGTGTAACAGGGATGTAACGGAGATGTTGTTACTCAGGGATGTTGTTACTCAGAGGCATAACAAGAATGCTGTTACTCAGCCTGTTCAAACAAACGCAGCAAACGCAGCCAGGCTCTCACTCAGCACCCAGAGGTGAAGTGCTGCAGTATCAGATGGCTCCAGCCACAGGAAGCCAGGACAGACAGACGGACACTGCAGCACGTGAGAGCCCCAGGGCAGCAGATGTGACCACGAGCAGAAAGAACTGCCCTGCTCCAGGTTTTAATTATCTGCCTGCTCTAAAGGAGCTCCCCTGGGGGTTGGTGAGGGGAAGAAGCAGCGGCTGCAGGAACAAAGCAGGGAGGGGAAAGGGTGAGCAGAGCTGCTCAGAGCCCCCAAAATCCTGAAAATGCCCCTGAATGGAGAGGGGATGGGCAGGAGGGGAGATGATGGTCAGGAGGGGATGAGCAGGAGGGGAGGTGGGGCAGGAGCAGATGGGGCAGGAGGAGATGGAAGGGAGAGGGGACAGGCAGGAGAGGGGATGGGCAGGAGGGGATGAGGCAGGAGGAGATGGAAAGGAGAGGGGATGGAAAGGAGAGGGGATGATGGTCAGGAGGGGATGAGCAGGAGAGGTGATGGGCAGGAGAGGACAGACAGGAGAGAGGGTCAGATGTTTTAGCCAGAGTTGTGCAAGAGCAGCTGGCCAGGCCCTTTTGGCTGCAGGGGGATGAGAGGGCTGGGGATGCAGAGAGGGAGAGCTGGGAGCTGCAGGGGGATGAGAGGGCTGGGGATGCACAGAGGGAGAGGCTGGGAGCTGCAGGGGGATGAGAGGGCTGGGGATGCACAGAGGGAGAGCTGGGAGCTGCAGGGGGATGAGAGGGCTGGGGATGCAGAGGAGGGAGGGCTGGGAGCTGCAGGGGGGGATGAGAGGGCTGGGGATGCACAGGGGGAGGGCTGGGAGCTGCAGGGGGATGAGAGGGCTGGGGATGCAGAGAGGGAGGGCTGGGAGCTGCAGGGGGATGAGAGGGCTGGGGATGCAGAGAGGGAGGGCTGGGAGCTGCAGGGGGATGAGAGGGCTGGGGATGCACAGAGGGAGGGCTGGGAGCTGCAGGGGATGAGAGGGCTGGGGATGCAGAGAGGGAGGGCTGGGAGCTGCAGGGGATGAGAGGGCTGGGGATGCACAGAGGGAGGGCTGGGAGCTGCAGGGGGATGAGAGGCCGGGACGCTCCCGCCTGTGGCTGCTCCAACCCCGGAGCAGCCCAGCCACCATTTAGTGCTCAGAACCATCCAAGGAAAACTTTGTTTGGGCTGCTCTCGTGCAGCCCCAGCCCTGTGCAAGCCCATCCCCTCATCCCCCTCTCCTAACCCATTCCTGGAGAGTTCTCTGCTCCCCAGGCCCCTGCGGATCATTGCTCCGCTGACATCACCGCCGGTTGCCATGGAAAAGCCAGGTTGTCCAAAACACGACCCCTTGGCCTCATCCCATGTGTGTGAGGAAATGAAGGTTTTATTGCACATCTCTAAATGGAGCAGAAACAGCCGGAGCAGGAACTCCAGAACACCCCGGGCACGGCTGCCTGGTCTGAGATTCCCTGCTGGGGAAACTGGGACCTGCTTTAGTGTTATGAGGCTGATTTGTGTATTTTATTATTATACAATAATATAATATAATAATTCTATTAATAATAGAATAGATTTCTGGGTTATTTCTGTCTCTGAGCTTTCTGTTCAGAGAACACCCTGAGGAGAGGCAACCTCTTCCTTTAAATTCCTCCCTGTGAGGGTGGAGAGGCCCTGACACAGTTTCCCAGAGCAGCTGTGGCTGCTCCTGGATCCCTGGATGTGCCCAAGGCCAGGCTGGACAGGGTTTGGAGCAGCCTGGGACAGTGAAAGTGTCCCTGCCATGTCATGGGTGAAATGGGAGCTTTGAGGTCTCTTCCAACCCAAACTGTGACTTTATGACCTGAAGCATTTTAGAGAGAGGCAGAGAAGGTGTGAGAGGCAGAAAATGGGAGGAAAAGATCCCCAGGTTGTACCTGGAGCAGAGGGAGAACCAAACTCTGCTCCCACCTGAGCTGGGCTCACACTGCCTTTGGAGGGACTGTGGCGTGCAGGGAGAAGTCCAAAGATATTTGGGAGTCCACAGATATTTTCCTAAAGCTGGAAAAAGCTGTCCCAGAAGTGATGGAACCAAAGGCCTCACAGATGGTTTTGGGAAGGGAACCTCAGGGGTTGTCCCGTGGCAGGGATGGGACTCTGCTCTTCGAGGCAGCCTTTGTTTGGCCAGGCTCAGATTTGGGGGATGTGCTGGGAAATGAAAATTTGGTTTTGCACACCCCATGTGGGGTACAACGTTGGTCATGCCAGTGCCTGCAGGGCTTGTTCTGGTCTCGTTTAGGCTAAAAATTTGGCAGTGCCACAGCTGGATCACCCTGGTGAGAGGCACCAGGAGCCAGCTCGGGGCTGGCAGTGCCACCCTCCTGTGCCCACGGTGCCAACCGACCCCCGGCCCCGCCGCAGCCTCCCCCGCTTGCACTGGCTGTTTTGGGGTTAAAAATAGACTCCAGATTTCGGTTGGTGAAGTCAGAGGCAGGGAGCAGGAGCTGTTTATCAGTGCCAGGGTTTCCCCTGAGCCACTGAAATGAGTCAGATAAGAGATGGGCACAACGTGCCCGTCCCCCCTGCGCTGCTGCCGGGGCTGCTGCTCCTTCCTGCGGCTTTTGGGGTGTCCTGGGAGCCACAATCCCTGTGGGTGCTCCTTGGAACTCCTGTTCCCAGCAGACCTGGGCTCTTTGCAGCATCCTACCCTCAGTCCCTTTTGGAAACATTGCTCTCTGCTGTTAATCCAGAGAGCAGAACTGTGGAATGGTTTGGTTTGAAGCTCATCCTGTCCCATCCACAGAACAGTGGAATGGTTTGGGTTTGAAAAAAACTTGAAGCTCATCCTGTCCCAGCCACAGAACCATGGAATGGTTTGGGTTTGAGGGGACCTTAAAACTCGTCCTGTCCCAGCCACAGAACCCTGGGATGATTTGGTTTGAAGGGACCTTAAAGCTCATCCTGTCCCCACCTCCTTCCACCACCCCAGGTTGCTCCAAGCCCTGGGCTGGAGCTTTCTGATGCTCCAGAGCCCTTTCCCCACATTCAAAAGCAGCAGCTGGGGCCTTAGAATCAGCCAAATCCCATCTTTCAGAGGGGGTGGCACAGCCTGGCCAAGGAGGAGCTGCAGGAACCAGACCCTGGCGTGGGCAGCACCCTGAGCTCCCCGGGTGGGTCAGTGCCAGGGGCAGGGCAGGGCTGGGCACTGCCAGTGCACCCAGGACACTTTTTCCCTTTGAACCTCTCTCTCTGCTCAGCAGCAGCAGTTTCCTGTTTGACTCACACCTGACACGAGCCGGGGCCTCTCTGGAGCTCGGAGCGGCTGAATGGGGCTGTTTACAATTAGAGAACGTGGGATTCCCAGAAAGAGGCTCAGACCGGACGTCCTGAAGCGAAATACCCCGGGGCGTCACCGGCTAAAAATAACCGTGGCAGAACAGCCACCAAACAAACACCGGGGCAGCTCAGACCCCGTGGCACAGCACCCAAATTCCAGCTTTCCATCCTCCCCTCCCGGCTGTTTTTGGCACAACTTGGTGCTCCCCGTGCTGGTGGCAGTGATTTCTCTTGGTTTCTGGTTTATTTATGGGAGTGGGGGGAGTAAGGCAAGGGTTAAAATGTGAATAATCTGAGTTTCAGCCAGAAGTGGCTGCTGGGAATGAGTTGAGCTCATGGAAGGGCTGGGGGTGGGTGGGGAGTGAGGCAGGAGCAGCTGCTCAGGGCTGGGGACTTTGCTGGGCAGCTCCGGGCATGGAGCTGGTGGCCAGTGGCCACATGAGGTCATGGCCAGCACCAGGTAGGCTGAACAGTTCAGAGGCTGAAATTTTCCAGGACCTGAATCAGAGGTGGATACGGGGAAGGTGTTACAGGCAGGGAATCACAGAACAGAATGGTTTGGGTTGGGGGGAACCTTAAAGCTCCCCCAGGTTTAATGGCACCTTCCCCTGTCCCTGCTTCAGCCTGGCCTTGGGCACTTCCAGGGATCCAGGGGCACCCACAGCATATCAGGGAATCCTCATGTGGAGGAATTCCTTCCAAATATCAAACCTAAACTCCCGCTGTTTCAGTTTGGTTCTTGGTGCAGGGCTCAGAAAGGCACCGAGCTCATCCTGAGCTGAGCCTTGCCTGAACTGAGCTTTGCCAAATTTGGAACCTGCTGCCTTTGTTCCTCTCCCCAGTGCTCGTGGGCTGGAAAAAGAGACAAAAGATGGGTGAGAGCAAAAGGGCAGAGGAAGGATCCTGCAGAGGCAGCCCTGCAGCCCAGTGACCCCTTCCTAACAGAGATTTCGGAAGGCAGGAGCTCCCGTTAAGGCACTTATGCAATAGGTTGTTACCAGAGGAAGTTGCTCTTTAACCCCAGGCAGTTGGTGGTTGATTTATGTCCTGCAGCTTTAGATTTTCTAGGTTGCAGTGGTGTTGCATAAGAAGATAATTTGACCCTACATTTCTTTAAACTATTTTTTTTTTTTGTTGGGGGTTGTCTCTTTCGTCTGCCTCTCGCGTACCTGGAGATGTGAAATAAAGGAAATTTTACAGCTCAGGTTGTGAGTGAACCCCTGAGTTTTCTCAGAGGCAGGGCTGGGTTTGGACCCAAATCCTTGAGTGCTCTTGGACACTTTTCCTTGTGATTTTACCCCCATAATAAGAGCAGCTCCATCACTGTTTGTGCCTTTAATTTCTCCGGGTGGCTTTTGCTCTCCAGCAATAAACACAGCAGTGGGGAATACTCCAGCAATGGGATGCAGGGATGGACTGCTGAGGACAATTTGGCACCAAGTTTTTTTCTCAGTTCGTGTAGAGATCAGCCCTGGACTTAATGACCAAGCTCAGGTCCTTCCTAGGGATGAGCTGTCCCTGAGTGGGACTCAATTCACTTCATGGCAGGGGGGACCGACGGGTCTTGTGCCTCGTGGCAGCTTCACTTGGGCTCTCTCCTGATTTGCCATTTGCCTTTAACCTGAACTAAAAGTTATTTAGACTAAAAGCACGCATTAGTGTTTGTGAACAGAAGGGCAATTACAGGGAGAAAAGCAATTTCCAGCAGCGTGGTGGGGGCACACATGGCCCTGTTGTCTGAACCATGACAGAAGGACCAGACCAGGTTTGCCTGGGACAATTCCTGCTCTTTTCCAGCCTCCCTTGGTGCCTGTGAGGAAATCCTTTACACTCATCCTTGCAGAACTGGGGGGACAGTGACCCCCTTTCTGCTTTCACCTCTCAGGAATCAGAACCATTCCTGGTGTCTGTGGGAAATCTGAGCTGAACTTCTCCAACTGAGGGATTTTTCCCTTCCTGGGTAAGTGTGGGTGGCTCCGAAGCTGCTCCAATTTTAGCCTCCCTCCATCACCCAGATGTTAAACTGGGCATTTTCTGCATCTGCTCCCGGGATTTTCATTGTCCTGGAATCCCTGGGTGGCCAATTGTGCCAGCGGGAGCTTTCATGGAAACAACTCTTTTTTTTTTTTTTTTTCAGTGGCAGCTCCAAGTGTTTGCAAAGGCTGGTAGAGCTTGTGGCAGCTTCATTTTATTTTGAAACCAGTCAGTCCCCAGCTGGGTGTGAGAGTAAAATGAAAGGATGAGAGATAAAGCCGGCGGTGCAGCGAGCGGGGCCCGTCATTCTGAAACCAGGCATGGAAACTGTGCCGGGGAGAAAAGCTCCAGAGCAGGGCTGGGGGTGCTGGGCTCAGAGCTGGGCTGGGGCTGCTCAGAGCTGGGCTCAGAGCTGGGCTGGGGCTGCTCAGAGCTGGGCTCAGAGCGGCTCTGCCGGGGCAGCACCACGGGCAGGACGTGGGGACAGCGAGCGGAGCCTGGAGGGCAGCGCTGCCTGCGACCCATGAGCGACAACAGCAAAGGTACAGACAGAGCCCCGTGCCCTGCAGCTCCCCCAGTACCACCCACATCTTGTCTTCAGTTATCTCTGGGGTGTCCTGGCCAGCTTCTCTCATCCCACCTAAATTTTGTGTTCAGGTGTTTCTGGGGTGTCCTGTGCAACTCCCTCAATCCCACCCAAATTTTGTGTTCTGGGGTGTCCTGTGCAGCTTCTCTCATCCCACCCAAATTTTGTGTTCAGATGTTTCTGGGGTGTCCTGTGCAACTCCCCCAATCCCCAATCCCCACCCAAATTTTGTGTTCTAGGGTGTCCTGTCCAGCTTCTCTCATCCCACCCAAATTTGTGTTCTGGGGTGTCCTGTGCAGCTCCTGTCATCCCATTCAAATTTTGTGTTCAGGTGTTTCTGGGGTGTCCTGTGCAACTCCCCCAGTCCCACCCAAATTTTGTGTTCTGGGGTGTCCTGTGCAGCTCCTCTCATCCCATTCAAATTTTGTGTTCAGATGTTTCTGGGGTGTCCTGTGCAACTCCCCCAATCCCACTCAAATTTTGTGTTCTGGGGTGTCCTGTCCAGCTCCTCTCATCCCACTCAAATTTTGTGTTCAGGTGTTTCTGGGGTGTCCTGTGCAACTCCCTCAATCCCACTCAAATTTTGTGTTCTGGGGTGTCCTGTCCAGCTTCTCTCATCCCACTCAAATTTTGTGTTCAGATATTTCTGAGGTGTCCTGTCCAGCTTCTCTCATCCAATCCATCTTCTGTGTTCAGATGTTTCTGGGGTGTCCTGTCCAGCTCCCCCAGTCCCACCCATATTCTGTGTTCTGACCTCTCTTTGCCCTCTGCTCTCTGCTGAGCATCTCTGTCCTCCGTCACTGGGAGGGAATTTGGGATCTCCAGGCCTGAGCTGCTCTGGAGGCCGAGGAGGGGTGGAGGTGGAGGTAGAGGGGACTGAGTGCATTGCTCCAGAGGAGGCCCTGGTGGGATTTTTGGGGTGCTGTTCACTCCCTTTGCTGCCCCAAGGCCTGGCTGGTGTTTGCCAGGGGACATGAACGCTGTGCCTGTGGCCCTCACACCATCCCAGAGCACGCAGGGATTTAGGAACTTTCATCCTCAGAGGGTTTGGGTTGGAAAGGACCAAAGATCCCCCAGTTCCACCCCTGCCATGGACCTGTTTGTGCCTGGTTTGTGCCTGGGGGCTCCTGCCTTCCCAGCCCAGTGTCCCCTCTCGGTGTTTGAGGCACCAGAGGCAGCTCTGCTGGGCAGTGAGGGGCTGCATGTGGAGATTTGGGTGACACCAGCCACAAAGGGGATGGGTGACAGAGCAGTTTCTCGTTGTCACCCTCGGTTTGTCACCACCCAGCTCGTGACAGTCCTCACCCAGCTCCCCTCACCCTGGGGACCCCCTGGAGCAGGGACAGAGGGGGAATCTCTGCTGGTGTTTCCAGCTTTTCTCCCTTCTCTTGCCACCCCCTGGCACCTCTTGGCTCTCTCTCTGTGGATGGGAAATTGCACCAAGACAGAGAAGTGCAGCTCACGACACCACAGCTCGGGGAGGGACGCTGTGATGGAAGAATTTGTTGGGTTTTGTCCTATCTCAAAAGTGCTGAAATTGGTGAAAACGCTCCCACACCCTGTCCTGGGAATTTCCAGCTAAACCCAACTGGTTTTGGTTCTCTGGGCTGCCAAAAAAGCTGAGCTCAGGCTCGGGGGGTCTGGCTCAGAAACCAGGACAAGAACTGGAGGATTTGGTGCTGTTGAAGTGTCAGAGCTGAATCCTGTGACCTGCAGAGCTCTGATTACAGATTTGGAGTTTTGGGGGGTTGCTTTTGCAGCACAGCTCTGTTTGGAACACCTCAACACCTGGTTTGAGGGATGGAGAGGGAAAGGGAGGGGAGGGAAGGACACAGCACAAGGACAGAGCCTGTCCTGGGGTGCTCAGGGGGGAGACAGGGGAGGAACTTCACAAACTGTGACAGGAAAACTTTCAATCCCAGACTGACAAAACCCCTCCAGGGCTGTTCTCAACAGCTGGGAACAGGATGGGAACCTGCTGGTGGCCAGCAATTAGTGCAAATTAGGGTCAATCACAACCGTTTGGGATGAGCAGAGGAGGTGCAGCCAAATTTCTCCTCTTTCATCCCCTCCTTCCTCCTGTTTCAAAGTGCAGGAGAGGCAGCAGGGACGGGAGGGGGCTCTGGAGGTGGCCAGGGAGGTTGTGTCACACCTGGGAGGTGACAGCCTCTGATGCCAGCACACCCAGCAGTGCCCAGAGCGTGCCAGATGTTTTTGTTCCTTCTCCTGGTGTTTCAAAAAAACAGAGTTTTGCTGGTTAATCTTCCCTTCTCTGGCTACAAACCCTCTGGGCTTTAAATGAAGGGAAATAATTCCCAGTGACTTTTGCAAAGCTTTCCAGTGAAGCTCTTTGGTCTGAGCTTCTCTAAAGAAAAAAGTGTGGAAGAGAAGGGAGTGGTGGGTGTGCAGGTGCAATGGGTTTCCCTGGCTTTGCCATGTGGGAGCTGCTTTTAGGTTATATTAAAAAGGCAGAAATCTATAAAAATCTGACAAAATCCCTGTCCAGCCTGGTCTTGGACACTTTCAGGGATCCAGGGGCAGCCACAGCTTCTCTGGGCACCCTGTGCCAGGCTTCACCTCCCTCAATGGGAGGAATTTCTCCCGATTAATCCATTTAAATCTATGGTTGTGAAGTTATTCCCCCTGTCCTGTCACTCTCTGCCCTTGGGAAAAGCCTCTCCTCGGGCTCTACCTTGCTGAGGGTGCAGAGAGTTTTTCTCTGTTTTTTTTTCTGTGCCTGCAAACCCCGTCGGGGATGCCTTGGGGTGGGTTTGTTACCCCAAATATCAGGGAAATCTTTATTAAAGATTCATTAAAAGCCACTGAGTCCCGGCTGGGGCCGGGAGGGGGCGCGGGGCCACCCGGGCTCGCAGCAGAAACTTTGAGTCACTGGCTGGGTGTTTTGGAGCGAAATTCGGAGCCGCCGCGGCCCCTTCCCGGCCCATTGTTGTGGTTTGACAATCACATTTTCCTGTTTTTAAAGCAAATGTTTTTCTCTCCTCTGGGGACGTAACTGAAGGGAAGGTGCTCGGGGGGCTCCGGAGCTGAGAGATCCCGGCGGGTCCCGGACCCAGAAAGATCCAGGGGGGCTCTGAACCTGAGAGACCCCGGGGGGCTCCAGACCCAGAAAGATCCCGGGGGCTCCGGATCTTGAGAAACCCCCGGGGGGCTCCGGAGCTGAGAGACCCCGGTGGGTTCCGGACCCAGAAAGATCCAGGGGGGCTCCTGACTTTGAGAGACCCCGGGGGGTTCTGGATCTTGACAGACCCCAGGGGCTCCAGACCCAGAAAGATCCTGGGGGGCTCCGGATCTTGAGAAACCCCCGGGGGGCTCCGGACATGGAGAGATCCTGGGGGGCTCCGCATCTTGGGAAATCCCGGGGGGATCCGGAATTGAGAGACCTCGGCGGGTTTTGGACCTGAGAGACTCCTGGGGGCTCCAGACCAGGAGAGACCCCAGGGGGCTCCAGACTTTGAGAGATCCCGGGGGTCTCTGGATCTGGAGAGACCCCGGGGGCTCCGGACCTGAGACACCCCGGGGGTCTCCAGATCTTGAGGGACCCCGCGGGGGCTCCGGGTCTTCTGAGATCCCTGAGGGCTCCTGAGAGACCTCGGGGGGCTCCAGAGCCAGGACGAGCCTCCCCCCCCCCCGGCATCGCCCCTTCCCTCCCATCTCCGTTCTCTTTGCGCAACGGTGGCAGCAGGAGCATGAGGGAGGCAGAAGTGTGTTTATTTTTATTTTTTATTATTTTTTACTCTTTTTTTTTTTTTTTTTTAAAGTCGACGGTTCCTCTTTGCCGCGCTGCGGTTTCACGCCCGGCAGCAGGACATGGGGGTATTTTTGTAGGTCTTATTCAAGGAGTGTCTATTTAAAACAAACTTTTGGGCCGCTGAGCACATGTTACCCCTCAGTTCAAAGCAGAGGACAGGGCTGGTGGGGAAATGGGGTGGCTGGTGGGGAAATGGGGTGGCTGGTGGCAGCCCCCAGAGCCACTTGGGCTGTCTGGGCATGCTGAAGCCCGCACAGAGGGTGAACCCACCGTGGTGTTGGCAGAGGTGGGACAAAACAAGGAGAAAACCCATTTATTATTCAAGTTCCCGTGTGCAGAGTGTCTCCACGCTCCCAGATTTGCATTGAAATAGGAATCATTTGACTTTTACTGAACGAAAATCAAGGAGTTTTAATGCTGAGTGGCGGCTCTGCAGCCGTGCCTGGTGTTTCCAGGCAAGAGTCAGCCGGGGCTACAAACCACCAGGAGTGGGCTAATGCTTGTCCAGTGTGGCCAGGACCTGCTCAGCTGCTCTGGCCCCTTTTCCTTCACTCAGAGCCCCTGGGATGTGACACAACCCCCTGGGTGCTCCCAGAGCTCAGTCCCCGTTTCCCGAGCGTCTCCTCTCGTGTTGCCCAACTCAGGGCGTGAGCTGCTCCTCTGCTTTCCTACATCAGCAAATAAAAAAGGCACCAGGAGCTCTTGTGCCCCAATCAGCAGCTCGCCCACCTGCCTGCCGAGCCAGCCCATCCTGCTGTGCCTGGCAGGATCAGCAGCTTGGCCTCCAGCCCTCGCAAGCATCCCAAATTCTGTCCCCAGCAGGGAAAATACGGAAGGAAAAAGGAGAAAATCTGTGTGTGTTAATCCTTGCCTGGGCACCAGGTGGGCTCTGGGTGAACATCCAGGTGTTCTCCTGCCCACCGTGGAGATCCTGGGGCTCCAGGTGAGCCTGGGATCTCAGCTCCAGGTCTGCCAGCTCCATGCCAGGAGCCCTCTGGCTGCATCCCAAATTCCCAGCTCCATGAAGCTGGGCGGGCCTGGGACACTGCAGGAACCGAGTCCCTCCTCACCTGGCACAGCCACCACCTGCAGGGCCTCTTCTGCTCCAGATGCAGCAGGAAGGGGAAGCCTGGGGAGGGGATCAAGGGGGTTTGGAGCTCAGGGGGTGCCCGGGGGTCTCTGAGAGGTTCCTGGGTGGGGGATGGATGTTGGAAGAACTGCCAAGCACAGAGTGCCCCCCATGCCCACACATCCTCGTGTCTCCTGCCCTTTGGGAGGCCAGGCCAGCCCTGCAGACCTCAGCAGCCTCATCTTTGTCCTTCCCAGCTCTCTGTGTGACTCAGGAGCAGGGGTGGGAAGCGGCAGAGCACAGAAAAGTCTTTGCTGGGGCACTACCACCATTCCCCACCCATTTCCCCCTCCCAGGCAGCCTGAGACCTTCTCCTAACTCTTGTCCCCCCCTCCCATCAGGGCTGAGCTCTTGGGGTGCTGTAGGAGCCTCCCCACTCACCCTGGGCAGGCTCTGGATGAGCCCAGGCAGCCTCGGCGCTTTTGTCTCCTCCGCCGAGGGCTGAGGGTTGCACAACGTGTGGGGGTGAAGCTCATCCCTCTCCACAGATCCAAATAACCCCTCTCTTTCCCAACCAGCAGCAAATTCTGCAATATCCCCCTTGCCTGGCACAGCAGAGCCCGGCCTGGCTCACACACAGGAGGAGGGACTCAGAGAGGGAAGCAGAGCCTCGTTTTCCAGGCTAAAAATACTGGCTGTGCTTCCAAAATAATCTTGGTTCAATGGCCTGCATTGCTCCCCAGGGCTGCTGGCTGCTGAAATTCCCCAGAAACTCAGCCTGAGCTCCTCACCCTGTTGGAGGAAGGTCTCCTTCATCTCCTGTTTGCTGTTGGAGGCAGGTTTGGCTCTTCACGTGCGTGTAATTTTTGAATGGGTTTGTAACAGGAGGAGCCAGGCTGCTGCTCCTTCTGCTTCTGTTTCAAAATGGGATTGGGAAAAATTCACAGATTTCAAAGTGGAATACAGAGACCAGGAAAACTCTGGTTTTTCAACCCATCCCAAATCTGAGCTGTTATTTTGTAGGAGAAAAACAGCAGATTCCTCCAGGATGTGCTGGGGTAGATCCCCACGGGTGGTGCTGTGGTTTTTGGGGGTGCCCTGTGCAGAGGCAGGGCTTGGACTCGATGATCCCTGTGGCTCCCTTCCCACTCAGGCTGTTCCACGATTCCATTCCATGATTCTGCACCAGAAATGTGCAGGAATGCTGGGCCAGGCTGAGCCCAGCTTGTCCTTCCTGATGAGTTTGAGCCCTTGGAATGATGGATTTAAGGGAATTCAGGGCACTGGGGCAGCAGAAAGAGCTCAATGGGGAGGATGAATCCCCTTCTCCAGCTGCTGTGCAGTGAAACCATAGAATGGTCCCCACCAATCTCACCTCTGCTTGGCTCCACTCAGTAAAATGCAAATTTATGCAGAGTGGGGCCCGCTGGGACTTAGCTGTGAAGTTATTGACTGTTCTCAGAATGAGCTGCTAGTCACAAAATCCTTGTCAGGGCCATTTGGGTGTTGTTGGGGCTCTGAAGGGACCAGGGCTGAGAGTTCTGTTCTGTTTTCCAAATCAGAGAGGCTTTAAGTGTAACCCCAGTGATTCTGAATTATTAAAAAAGCTCTGGACTGAACTGTCAGGCACTGTTTGAGGGCTGTGCCTCTCCTCAGGTGAGGTTTTGCCAGGTTTCATTGAGGATCAATGAGAATTTGGAAATGAAAGGGAAGGAAAAGCTGGTCTTGGAGAGGACAGACACAAATTAAAAGGAAAGAGAAAGGCCCAGAGGTGGGTGAGAGGCACCGTGAAACCTCCCAGCTTCAGCGGGTGCCCAAAATATCTGCCTGTGAGCGGGGTGATGAACGTGCCGGCCCGTGAGCTCGGTGTGTAACTTCCCAGAGCTGTTTTGGTGACATAAAAGCGAGCAAAATAACTCAGCAAAAGCACATCCCTGCCCACCCGTGTTTCGGTGCTGGCTCACTGCACCCACTGACCCCAGAGGCTCCAGGGCTGCAGCTGAGCCGGGCTCCACACCCCGGGACTTTGCTCTGGGTCTGAAGTGATTTCTTCCTTGGAAAAGAGAAGTGTGTAATTCAGTGCTAGAATCCCCCCATGCTTTGGATTTCCTGGAAGAGCTCCCTGTGCCCGAGCAGCCTCCTGCTCCCTCGCTGGCAGTGAGGGAAACTCGGGGTCTCGCTGTGATTCTGGGGAGGATCTGAAGCCCCTGAGCCCCCTGAACCTCCCTCCTTTGCTCGGTTCCGTTTCGTTCTTTGTGGTGCTCAGTTCGCCTGGTCACTGCGTGGGGATGTTCCCGCTGTCCTGTGCCCCGCCCTGCTCATCCCGCGGGATATTCCCGTTATCCTGTACTCCGCTCATCTCTCGGGATGTTCCCACTCTCCTGCCCCCGGTTCACCCCTGCTGGCCCCGTTGCGGCTGGAGCTGCCTTGTCCCGATTCCCCCCGGCCATGAGGGAGCCCGGGCAGGGAGCGGGACCCCGGGAACGGGCCGGTGCCAGGTGGAGCGCTCGGCTCCGGCTCGGTGCACGGATCCCTCCCCAGGTTCGGCCGCTCTGCTGCCCCTTTCCCAAAACTTCGGTGGCTTCGCCATCACCCGGGACGAACGGGCTCGGGGTCGGGTTTAGCATCCAGGAGCAGCACGGCCCGGCTCTCTCCAGCCGCTGGAATCGCCTCTCCCGGTCCCTCGTGTCGCGGAGCTCTGACCCGTAAGGCGCCGCCCGCCCCCGGCCCGTCCGGTCCCGGCCCGTCCCGGGGCGGAGCGGCACCGCCCGCAGCTCCCGCCGGGGCCGCCCCCCGCTCGCTCCGCCCGCCCGGGGCCGCCCGGGGCCCGCCCGGGTTCCGGAGCGGCGGCGCAGGTGGAGCCGGAGCCCGCGGGTCCCCACGCGGCCCGGCCGCCCCCGCCCGCGGCCGCTCCGGCATCGCCTCGGTCTCCGCCGCCGGCCCAAGGTAGGCACCGGGACAAGGGGACACCCGGGCCAGCCGCGGGTCTGTCACCCCCGCGGGTTTCGAGGTCCCCATCCCCTCTCCGCAGCCCCCGCTCCGAGGGGCTCCGCTCGCCTCTCCCCAGTTCCCGCAGCCCCCGAGGCTCGCAGGCTCCTGGGAGGGGTGGGGGCGGCCCTGGGGGCTCCCCGCGGCTGGGAGCGGGATGGGCTGGAGGGGGAGCGCCCATCCCGGGGGTGTCAATGCCTGCCTGGGCTCTGCAGCTCCCGCCCGGGCTCGCTGGGCTGTGGGTGACCCCATTTCGAGGGGGCTGTTACCCCAGGGAGGGGCTGTGACCCCAGGGAGGGCCTAGCAGGGCTGTCACCCCCGGGACTGGCGGTGCTGTGGCCGTGCCGGGGGAAGCTTCGGGGGATGGCGACTCCCAGATCCAGCCCGGAGGAGCCCGTGGCCTGTGGAACGTGCGCCTGTGGCTGCGGGGCTGAGCCCGGACAAACTGCCAGGGCTGAGGGACAGAGCTCAGCCTCACGAGTCCCGGCTCACCGGGTCCAGCCAGGCCCCGTGGCTGCCTCGGAGAGCAAGTGTTGGGATGTGGCAAAGCCGAGCCTGTGGTTTGCTGGAATGTTTTTGTGCTGATCCAGTTGCCTTTCCCTTCGGAAGGGCCGGCAGGGCTGCGAGGGCAGAGGAGCAGCAGCACTGCTGCGTTTGCCTTTGGTGCATTTGCTGCAAGGGCACCTCTGTCTCTCTCCCCAAATACTTTGTGGGAAAAGGATGTGTGCTGGGAAAACAGCTGTGGGTACCCCAAATCCCTGGGAAATGAGATGTGGGTACCCCAAATCGCTGGGGAAAGAGCTGTGGATGCCCCAAATCCCTGAGAAATGAGATGTGGGTACCCCAAATCACTGGGGAAAGAGCTGTGGATGCCCCAAATCCCTGAGAAAAGAGCTGTGGATTCCCCAAACCCCTGGGAAAGTAGCCGTGGATGCCCCAAATCCCCCAGAGCCATGATCCAGTGCAGCCACAGATCTGTGCACCATCCCAAAAAGCAGCTTCCCACCCCTTTTTTCATGGCAAAGGTGTTCTCTGTGGTGTGGAGGCTTTGCTGGGTGATGGGATGTTGGGGGGTTCCTCCAGAGGAGCTGTGGGGTGTGCTGGACTGAGATCAGGCAGGACAGAGGGGGTGTCACTCAAGGACAGGGAGTGGCTGCAGGGTTTGCATTCTGCGTTTTCCCCGTGGGATGAGCTGTGAGGGGTCCTGTCAGGGTTGGTTCCAGCAGCAGAGCCCCCAGAGGGTGGGGGTCCAGATGCCATGCCTCTGGCCTGATGTTTGCAGAGGGGTCCAGGCTGAAATCTCAGCCTTTCTCAGGAGATCTCAGGCGCTTCCTGGTTTGCAGCGAGGGTCGGAGGATTTCAGCACTTCCCACTCTCTGCCTGATGTGAGCAGGAAGCAGGAGCACGAAAATGGCAGCAGTGGGGCTGGGAGCTCAGCAGGGGGTGGCACTGGGGTGGCAGTGGGGCGGCAGTGGTGTGGCACTGGGGTTGCACTGGAGTGGCAGTGGGGTGGCAGTGGGGTGGCAGTGAGGTGGCACTGGGGTGGCAGTGGTGTGGCAGTGGAGTGGCAGTGCGGTGGCACTAGGGTGGCAGTGAGGTGGCACTGGGGTGGCACTGGGGTTGCACTGGAGTGGCAGTGGTATGGCAGTGGGGTGGCAGTGAGGTGGCAGTGGGGTGGCAGTGGGGTTGCACTGGAGTGGCAGTGAGGTGGCACTGGGGTGGCAGTGAGGTGGCCGTGAGGTGGCACTGGGGTGGCACTGGGGTTGCACTGGGGTGGCACTGGGGTGGCACTGGGGTTGCACTGGAGTGGCACTGGGGTGGCAGTGAGGTGGCACTGGGGTGGCACTGGGGTGGCAGTGGAGGTTCCAGCTGTCCTGAACAGTGTCCTGACCCCTTCCCACGTGTCCTTTGGGGAGGGACAGGTGGCAGTGCCAGGGAGGGACAGGTGGCAGTGCCAGGGAGGGACAGGTGGCAGTGCCAGGGCTGCCCCGGGTGGTTCCCATCCCGCAGGGATGGAGGTGAGCGTGGATGGGCACAGGGAGCACGGGGATGGGCACAGGCAGCGCCTCTTTCCTGCAGTTATTCAGTGGCTTCACTGGGAACCTCCCCGGGGCAGGGAGAGGCCCTGGCTGGGCGCTGCTTCTCCCCTGGTGCCTCTGAGCTGGCAGCGGCGTTTCAGCACCGACACCATTCTCAGAGACAGAAACTCTGTGTCCTCCTGAGGCTTTGGGCCTGGCTTTGTGTTGGGAGATGGGGAATTCGGGTGGCTGTAGCAGGAGTGACTGGCCTTGGTTTTTTTCTGTTAACATTTGGGAATTGGAGTCAAGGCCCAGCTTCCACCAGGGCCGGTGGCCCAGAATCCTCTGAGGTTCTGAGGGTGTGAGTGGCCACATCAATGGCTTTGAGACACTTGATGCCAAAAAAGTTCCCCCAGCGTGGGACACTGGGACAGGAACAATTCTGGGGAAGCTGAAAGGCAGTGCTGCAAAGCTCTGAACCATTTAGAAACTGTTGAAAGAAAAATGAGGTTTGAAAACGTCAGCTCTAAGGAGACCTTGTGTGTTTGGAGTGCGTGGCTCAGATTTTCAGGCTTTTTCCTGTTCCAGCAGTGGGACACAATGGCATACGTGCTTTTTCAGTGAGTCTGGGAAATCCTGCAATCATGGATTTAACAGTTGGGACCTTGAGGAGGGGAAAAAACAAACAAGTGTGCTGGCGAGGCTCCGAAACGAGAGGCAGCTCCTTGTGCCCCGCTGCCCGGCTCCGGCAGGGGAGGTGGCGAATCTGCTCTTCCATCTCTGGTTCAAACATCGAGCCGGAGATGTTCTGATCTGATTTATTACCTTTTGATCTCCATCCAGCCCCGTCGCCGCTCTCCGGGGCAGCGCAGGAGGGAGGTGAGTCAGGCGCGGTGTCTGTGTCTCATTGCCTTGCTATGCTCCCCGAGGGCAGGAATGCGGCCGGGCTCTGCCGGCTCCCCTTTCGCAGCTCCTCTGCTGACTCCGAGTCCCCGCCGGGGCGGGGAGGGGACACACGGACACAGCGGAGCGTCCTGCCCGTCCTGGGCTGGGGCTCTGTGACCACGGTCCTGTGTCAGCGGCTCTGAGCGCCCCAAAAATCCCTCGGGAAGCGCTGCTGGGAGCAGCCCCGCGGCCCCGGGATGTTTTCGTGCCTTTGTTGGTGCCTTCACGCTCCGGGTTTGGTTCTGGTCACCCCACGCTCCCCTCCTTGGGGCTGTGCTCTGCTCCAGGTGCTTTTCCCGAAGGGCAGGGCAGGGCCGGGGTTTTTAGGGACAATTCTGTCACCCAGGGAAGGTGTGAGTTGGCACATTTGCTGTTTGATGCGATTGAATCATGAAGCTTCCGAGGGAGTGTCCAGAGTTCAGGGGCGTGCAGGGCTGCGAAATTTTAGGAGAAAAACCCGGGGTTTGCAAAGCCGAGCCAAGGAAATTTAGGAGAGCAGTGCTGGCTTGCAGACTGCAGGCCAGGGATTTGTTTTCTTTCTCTGTCTTGGAGAGCTCTGTCTGCCCTCGGAGCAGCAGTTATAGTTCCCGATATAGCAGCAGTTGCTAACTCTGAATGAATGTGCCGAATTCCGGCAGCGCCGAGCAGGATTCGGCCGCTTCGAGTTCGGGAGGCCTGGGTGGCACTGGCCCAGTCTTTTGTCACACTAAAAATAGCAAACAGAGACCAAGTGCCTGTTGGTGTGAGTTTGGAGATTTCCCAGCCTCACCTTGGAGGGGTTTAGTGGGGCTGGAGGCAGAATTGAGGAGGCAGAGCAGTGACACATCCCTGTCACTGTCACCATCCCTGTCACCGTTCCTGTCACCTCTTGGGCAATACCCGAGGGTGCTGAGGAAAGAGCTTTGAGTCAGTGGAGGCCTCCAGCAGGGAGGGGACATCCTAAGGGTGGGTCCCCATGGGGGTCCCGGCCCCACAGAGGGACTTTGTCACATCTGATCCCACCTCACCTTTGCGTTCGTGTCTCCTCAACCTCCAATTTCAGTCTCAAGGCCAGGTGTGGTCTGCTGGAAGAAGAATTAGGGTGATGTTTGTGGGGTTTTCCTCGGGGCCTGGCTGCTCTGCCCCCCACACCCGGATCCATCGGGTTTTGTCCCGGGAGCTGTTGGTATCCAGGAGCAGGAACGGTGCCAGCGGGGAATTGGATCTTCCACAGAGCTGCATTTGCAGAGCTGGATCAAAACACGGCTCACAGCAGTACAAAACAAACCCTGCTGGGCTGGGCACGCTCAGGGCTCTGTGCTGGAAAAGTGGAACCAGAGGCAGGGGACAGGGGGACAGAGGTGCAGGAGCTGGGGGAAGAGCTGGGAGCCGGGGGTGGCTCCCACTGGGCTCCAGGAGAGAGTTTTTACATCTCTGGGGTGTCCCTGTCACCCCAAAATGTCCTCCCAGTATTTCCCTGGTTCTCTCCTGTTCACTTGGGCTCTCTGCTGCTCTGAAACAAAGCAGTGTGTGCAAAGAACCTCTGGAGCATCCTGAAGTTCTGGAAGTGCCTCGGAGTTCAGCTCCAGGGAGTTTTTCCAGGCAGTTCTCCCAGGAGTCCGGATTTGCTGCTGGGATCGGTTCTCTGGGGATGTTCTTGAGCCTTCAGGGAGGGAGGACCTCCCAGGGAAGGAGGATCTCTGATGGAAGGAGGATCTCTGGTTCTAGGGAGGGGAAAGCTGTCGATGCTGAGGCTGCTTTTTCACAAGCTGCTGTTGCGTAAGGGGAGCCTTGGGCAGCACAGAAAATGTGGAGAACTTCCTCACGATGCTGGAGACAAAGCCAGGATTGCTCTCCCTGTTTCTTTCTTCCTTTATGCTTTCCTAAACTTTCCTAATTCTTATGTAAATTCCCCAGGTTTGCCCGGGGCTCTATGCACTGACGATAACTTTCATACATAGCCTAGGGCTGCAACTTCCATATGAAAAAAAAAAAAAAAGTTTCTTGTGCTCCTGCCTGGCCTCTGCTCCATCCAGCTGCCTTCAGCAATTCTGGGGAGGCTGTTGGGGTTGTCTTCAGTGGCTGCAGGGTGGGAATATTCACAGCAGAGCTGTCCCTGCTCCTTCCTCGCTTACTCCCAGGTTTTGCTGGGTCCTTCCCATCACCTCTGGGTCACCTTTGGAATTCTGACCTTGACCTGACATCTCCTTGCTGTCCCACAATGGAGGCACCACAGAATTTCTGGGTGCAGGAACCTCTGCTGAGCTCAGGATCATCCCTGCTTTGGCCTTTTCCTCCTTCCAAGACTGCACCAGCCCCTCTCTGCAGTGGTGGGCATAGAGGGGAGGTGGCAGCATCCCAGGGAGGGTCCCCACGCTTAGGGACAGTCCCAGGGTTTGTCTCACCTCCTGGCACGGGGACAGCAGAGCTGGGCCACGCTGGGATAACTGAACTGCAGGTTAAGCAGATCTGTGCCTGTGATGGTTATCCAGCCTTTGGAAGCGGGGTTTAACTGGGAGGCCTCTGCTGGATGTCACTGTCTGGGTGAGGGATGGGATCAGAGGTGCCCTGTGTTTTCAGAGCTCCTCTGTTTTATAATTCAGTTATAATTTATAACTGAAATAATTCAGTTATTTCATAGAATTATGGGATGGTTTGGGTTGGGAGGTGCCTTAAAGCTCATCCAGTCCCACCCATCTATGGATGTCCTTACACCTTCCACTGTCCCAGGTTAATCCAAGCCCTGTCCAGCCTGGCCTTGGGCACTTCCAGGGGTCCAGGGGCAGCCCCAGCTTCTCTGAGCACCCTGTGCCAGGGCCTCATCACCCTCACAGGGAGCAATTTCCTCCTAATTAGCACTGCAGACTCTGTCAATCCCTGCTGGTGACTTACTCCTGCCCAAAAACCCAGGAAAAAGCGAATTTCTGGGCTGTGAGTGAGCTGGCAGGGCGTGCTGGCATCACGAGGATTCAAATGCAGCTGCTGGATGGACACGCTGTGAACTGGCAGGGACTGGTTTCAGGTGCTGAGTTTGATCTCCAGAAATTGCAAATTGTGTGTTTGTTTTCCCGGTATCTAAGGGTTCAAATCATTTAAATTTTCCCTGTGTTAATTCTGAAGCTGGTTGTTAACCAGGACCAGATCTTTCTTCCCCACATCTGGTGGCTGGGTGCGATCCCAGCCTTTCCTTCCAGGGGTGAGCTGGGAGGGGCAGAGTGGGCTTTGGGCTTTGGGCTTTGAGCTTTTGGTTTTGGATTTTGAGCTCTGGATTTTGGGCTTTGGACTTTGGGGTTTGGGTTTTGAGCTTTGAGTTTTGGACTTTGGGTTTTGGGGGTGCTCTAGTTGCCTCGGTGCTGCCTTTGAGGCCCCTTTGGTCACCGCAGGATCTCTGCAATTCCTGCTGCGCGGAGGTGCCTGGGCAGGCTGAACCTGTGGGGACAGGGCTGTGCGGGAGGTGGCTCGTGCTGGGCTTTGGCCACATCCCAGAAGCCGTGGCCACACTGGGCTACTGAGCTGCAGCTCTGCCCCTCCCGGTGGGCTCAACCCTGGCGATGTTGGGGGCGCTTTGAGGCTGGGGACATCCCGCTGGGGGTCCCGCTGTGCCGACAATTTGGGGTCGGGAGGAGCAGGGGTGACCTCGGGGGCTGTGACAGCGCTGGGCTCGCCCCAGGGGCGCTCTCAGCAGCCCTGCTTGCTGCTCCCCTAGTCAGTCTCGGTGAGGTGAGAGTTGTTGTGCAGAGTTTCCTCTTTTATATCCTCTTATGTCACGCAGCCCCGGTGGCTGAGCGCACCCGAAATAGCTGCCAATCCCGGGAGGTTTCACTTCAAGCTCTCTATTCTTGGCTCGCCGGCGTTACTCAGTCATGAGCTCAGGGACCGCGGCGTGAGGAGCGGCAGGGCGAGCGCCGTGCAGAGCTGCTGGCCCGGGCTGGCTCCGAGGGGTCGGTGTGGGCACAGCCCGGCTCGGCAGGAGCTCTGAGCGGATGAAATCAGCCGGTTCCCGACCGGCTCCGGGACGGGATGAGTCAGTTCTGAGACGCTGCTCCGTGGCCTCGGTTGTGTCTGACCCAGCTCGGCACGGCTCAGATGCTGTCCCTGCTGCTCCCAGCAGCGGGTGGGCGGCAGGGGTGAAGCAGAAGTGAGTGTGGGATGCGGAGCCGCGGCTCGCCGGCAGCGGAACTCTCTGGATGTTCTCGGGGCTGGAGGTCGCCGCCGCGCTGGGGATGTTCAGCCCGTCCTGTGAGTGCCTCTCTCCCGTCCCCGGGGATTTGTCCCTTCGCGGCGGGGCTGGGGGAAGGTGAGCAGGGAGAATCCTGCTCCTGGGATGGGCACGGACACGGATTCGCTCCTGGGGTGGGGAGGAGTCCCGGGGCGTGCGGTGGGCACGGCCGGAGCGGGGCAGGGTCGGGGCACTGAGGGTTGGTGGCCACCAGCGAGGTGGATGATCCTCATTGTGGTGGGACCCTCATCCTGGTGAGATCCTCGTGGTGGTGGGACCCTCGTGGTGGTGGGATCCTCATCTTGGTGAGATCCTCGTGGTGGTGAGATCCTCATCCTGGTGAGATCCTTGTGGTGGTGGGATCCTCGTGGTGGTGGGACCCTCGTGGTGGTGGGACCCTCATCCTGGTGAGATCCTGGTGGTGGTGGGATCCTCGTGGTGGTGGGACCCTCATCCTGGTGAGATCCTCGTGGTGGTGGGATCCTCAGGGCACTGAGGGTTGATGTCCTGCAGGAGGGTCCCAGCTCGGGTTGTTGTGCAGCCCTGGAGCCACGGGAGGGGAGTGACAGGGTCGTTGCCAGCTGCAGCAGTGGGCACAGGACAGGCTCCTTTGGCAGCTGTATTTTCTGGCTGTTTCAGAGTGAACTCACCAGCTCTGCTCAGATCTGGTGAAGACACTGCCTCGGGGATGCAGGGGAACCCCTGGGTGATGTCTCCACAGGACTTTGGCTGTTTTTGAGGGTGTTTCTTGCGACTAACCTCATTTTCCAGACTCCCTTTCAATTTCTTTACCATTTTCAGCCATTCTGACTCCAGCCTTGCTGGGTTAGGTGTATTCCACCCCTGAGCGAGCCATGCCCAGCTTGGGGCACAGACAGCATCCTGCACTTGGGGGATTTATGGCACAGGGGGAAAAACGCCCGTGCTGGGTGGGGAAGGTGCTGGTGGTGGCTCTGGCCGAGCTGGGAGGTGTTTGGGGCTCTGTACGTGGGGTTGCTGGGGAGGGAGTGTTGTGTTCCGAGCTCGCATCCTGCCTGCGCTGCGGGGAACGGTCACGTGCGCTCGAGGCCTTTGTCCTGCGCCTCGCTGCTTTTTTTAAAATTTATTTTTAGGTGCTCTCCGGCTTCCTCTTCCTCCTGCGCCGCACTGCACTCCCTCTTTCTAACTCCCTCTTCTAGGATTGCTTTTTTGAACAGGCAGTTCCTCCTTAAAGCCATTTTTGCAGGCCTTTGTCTGCGCTTGGGAGCCGGCCCAGTTCAGCATTAGCAGCTGCTGGCTCCTCTGGGTAAGCAAGAACAAATAAAGGTTTTACACTGAATGAATCATTTGAGCCTTATCTGTCCTTCCCAGCCCGGGACAGCTGTGCAACTTCTGCTGCAGTGCCTGCAGGGCACGGAGGCTCCTTGGATGGCTCCTCCTGCCCCTGGCCGGCCTCAATGGGTTTGTGCTGCTGATCCTGGGCTGTCTCAGTGAATCCTTGCTGTGTCTTGAGCTCTGTCCCACGCTTGGTTAGGAAGCTCCACTCTGGAATGGTTCCAGATGGCTTCAGCCTAGCCAATGCTTGAGGTGGTTTGGGTGAAAATGCAGAAGTGTCGTGGTGGGAGCCACATCCTGGTGGGATTGTTGTGGTGGGATCCTGGTCGTGGTGGGATCCTGGTCGTGGTGGGATCTTGGTTGTGGTGGGATCCACATAGTGTTGGGATCCTGGCTGTGATAGAATCCTCGTGGTTGTGGGATCCTCATCATGGTGGGATCCACACTGTAGTGAGATCCTGATCATGGTGGGATGCTGGCTGTGGTGGGCTCCTCATCCTGGTGGGATCCTGATCATGGTGGGATCCTGGTGGTGGATGAGCTTTCAAGGCAGACAGGGTGTGTGGGGATGATCTCCTGGCATCCCACGGGCTGTGGCACTCAGGAGCTGTGCTGTGGCTTTGCTGGGTTAAGAGGCAGGATTTGCAGATAAGTGGCCGGAGTTGGTTTAAGAACAAACGTGGGAGGAGGGAGGAGACAGCAGATAAAGCCTTGGCCTCGTGCCTGGGAGGTTTGGATCTGACACTGAGGCGAGGAGTTGACTGGAGCTTGTGTTGGATCCTGGGCACAGAGGGTTCTTGAGGGACACCCAGGGGCCTGGATCTATCCCCCCTTCCCCTCGCCCTGGGACCTCCAGAGGCCTGGATCCATCCCCCCTTCCTCTCTCCCTGACAGCCCCAGGGATCTGGATCCATCATCCCTTCCCTTCCCTTCCCTTCCCTTCCCTTCCCTTCCCTTCCCTTCCCTTCCCTTCCCTTCCCTTCCCTTCCCTTCCCTTCCCTTCCCTTCCCTTCCCTTCCTTCCCTTCCCTTCCCTTCCTTCCCTTCCCTTCCTTCCCTTCCTTCCTTCCCTTCCTTCCCTTCCCTTCCTTCCCTTCCCTTCCTTCCCTTCCTTCCCTTCCCTTCCCTTCCCTTCCCTTCCCTTTCCTTCCCTTCCTTCCCTTCCTTCCCTTCCCTTCCCTTCCCTTCCTTCCTTCCCTTCCCTTCCCCCTTCCTTCCCTTCCCTTCCCTTCCCTTCCCTTCCCTTCCCTTCCCCCTGGCAGCCCCCTGGATCCATCTCCCCTTCCCTTTTCTGGCACTCCCAGGGATCTGGATCCATCTCCCCTTTTCTGGGGTGGGATCTGCTTTTCTCCTCTGGCAGAGCAGCTCTCAGCCCCTCTTAGAGCCTTTTGCCACGAGCCTGCCCAGCCAGCCCTTGGCTTCTCTGCCCTTCACTCATTTTTTAGCCATTATTTGGTGGACGGGGCAGGAGTCCTGCTGGGTTTGTTTGTGGAGCTGTGGGGGTGGGATGGTTGTGATGCCTCATCTCCTGTGCTGGGTCCATCCCTGGCAGTGCAGGGATGCTGAATCCTCCCTTCCCCACCAGCTGCAGGCTCTGTGAGGCGAGCAGGAATAATTCACCTGGATTAAACCACAAATCTTCCCTCTCCTTCCAATTCTCTGCCGCCGTAAACAGCCCCGGGCTGGGATAGGTGAGCAAAACCTGCCAAGGCCTCGTGTCCACAAATGACTAAATCCTGCCTGAAAAGTCAAAGTATGAAAACATTATTTTTTGGGTTTGGCTGAGCCTCGTGGATTGCTGGGATCGAGCCACCTCGGCTGTGTCTGGACACTGCCTGCAGCTCTGCCCACCTTGCAGCCGATGAGGAGGGTGGAGGAAGGCTCAGGGGGGCTCTGGGGGTTGGGAGTGCTGAGTCAGGAGCTTTGCCGGGTCCTGAGGTGGGTCTGGGCTTTGTGGACCTGCTGCTCCATATCCCTGCTCCCAAATTGCTGCTCCTCACATCTCCAGCTGCCCGGGCTGGGGAATTTCCTGCTGCTGGAGATGGAGAACGCTGATGTGGGGCTTTGTGTCCCATCCCAGCTCCCCCGGGGGAAGCTGAGCTGATTCCCTGATTGCTGGGCTCCGGCAGGGGCAGTGCCTGCCATCCACAGGTGCTTTGTGGGTGGATTTGGGATCCCTGATTTGATTTGTGATCCCAGGTACCCAGAGCCACTGGCACAGGGCTGGCAGCTGCTGGGCCGGCGGTGAGACGCTGGTATGTGAGATGTAAACTCCATCCCAAAGTTTAGATTACAGCCCTGTGAAAAACATCAGCTCCCCTAAATGGAGCCCAGATGGTGGCGGAAGCCTGGAAGCCTCGGGCCAGGAATTGCAGGAACTGTGTGAGCAAGGGGCTCGGGGCTATGGGGGAGGGAGGGAGGGAGGGAGGGAGGTGGGGTCAGAGCATCCCAAACCAGCCTGGCTCCTCCACCCGTCCCCTTGGAAACAGCCGGGGATGACCAAAATCTCCCGGGTTGCATCACAGCGAGCGCAGCCTTTCCAAAGCTGAGCTTTCCCACAGAGCTGAGCTCGAGGGTTGGACACACGAGCTCTGCTCGGCCAGAGGAGGAATTTCCCCGTGCCCTCATCTGGGCAGGTCCAGGGCTGAGGGGAGAGCTGGGCTGGGCAAGAGGAGCTGCCCTGGGATGGTGGGGACACTGACTCAGTGACAAAATGTCACAACAAATGTCCCAGGGCACTGAGAGGGGATTTGGGGGCTCCTTCCCCCTGTGCCACAGGGCTGAACCTCAGCTGAGTCTGTGATTTTGGGTGGTGCCAAAAAGCATCAGGTGGGAGGAAGGAAATGGAACATCAGGGGGAGGAAGGAGGAAGGAAGGAGGGAAGGGAGGGAGGAAGGGAGGGAGGAAGGAAGGAAGGAAGGAAGGAAGGAAGGAAGGAAGGAAGGAAGGAAGGAAGGGAAGGAAGGAAGGGAAGGAAGGAAGGAAGGAAGGAAGGAAGGAAGGAAGGAAGGAAGGAAGGAAGGAAGGAAGGAAGGAAGGAAGGAAGGAAGGAAGGAAGGAAGGAAGGAAGGAAGGAAGGAAGGAAGGAAGGAAGGAAGGAAATTGGGTTTCAGGTGGGAGGAGATGGGACATGGGGTGTAAGGACTCGTGGCTCCCTGATGCTCTCAGTGCAGTGGCAGCACTGGACTTACTCCCCACTTCAGAAAAGGCTCCGAGCTGCAGAAAGGAGGCCCTGCCCTGCAGGGAGAGGTGATGGTGGAGCCCAGGCTGGTTGGCTGGGGACAGGGCACTCGAGGCCTCGGCTCCTTTGGGGGCTGGAGCAGAGCAGGATGTGTTGGAGTGGTGATTTGTGCTTCGGCCTCATCCCTCCTGTGTGAATCTGATGGTGCTCGAGCCCGGGGAGTCCCTGGAGAAACACCTGCAGTGGCTCCAGCCCTGGCCAGAGCTCCATGAACCTCACCCTGAGCTCTGTGAGTCCCATCCAGAGCCCCACGAATCTCCTTTGTGGTTCCTGAGGGTTCCTTGGCCGCCTCCTTGTTTGTGCTCGAGGTGTGGGTCTGTCTCATGATGACAAACCCTTGAAAGCTCTGTCAGGAGCAGGGAGCTGGGAGGGCTGGGATTGTTTTTGCCTTGGTGGGACCCTGCTGCATTCTCGGGGTTTCTCTCACTCCAACTGTGCCTGGGTGGAGGTTCTGTCCCAGCTGGATGGGCTGGATCAGTCCCAGTGCTGGGGGTGAGGGCTGGGGGGCGCTGGGTGCTGGGAATTAGGGGGATTTTGGCTCCACCACAGCCAGAAGCAGCCCAGGCCAGGGTGCCAGGAGAGGCAGGAGGGTGCAGGGTGTGCCTGGGAGGGGCGCAGGGTGTAGGACGGGGTGCTGGCACAGCCGGAGGTGGGACAGAGAAACTCGCAGGAGGATTTGTGGAGCTGGGGCGTGTGCTGGATCTGCACGGATCCTGTGTGCTCCCTGCTCCTCCTGCACCTCCTGGCGTGCAGGGGGAGGCTGGAGCAGATCCCTGCCTCCTTCTCTCTGTCCACGTGGCTTCTGTGGTCACCCCCCCTCAGCAGCTCTTGCACATTCCTGACCCTGGGAATGAGAGATGAGGCTTGGCCGGAGCTCTGCCCCTGTCCAGCCAGGCTGACCCCCCAGCCCAGCTCGCAGGAGAGGCTCCCATCCCCATGCTGAGCATCTTTTGGGTGTGCTCAGCATCAGCCTGTGGATCTCACAGTCATGGGGATGGGGACGCCCCAAAGAAAGGTCCCTGGGATGAGCAAAGCTCCCAGATCTCATCACAAAACCCGGCGGGTTTTTATTTTGTCAGATTATCCAAATTAATGGCAGGAATGCTCTGACTTCATGGCAGGGAGGAGGAATCACACCCCAAAGGTCTGGCTGGGAATTGTGGCTTTCGTGCAGGGGAAAAAAAAAAAAATCTGTGTGAGGCAAAGGCTGAGAAGGGAATGGGATTTGGGGCTGGGTCTGTGGATTTAAGCCTGGACTGGGGGCTCTGGGGAGGGTTTGTGCAGCCTGTGCTGCTCCTCCTGGCTCGGGCTGCAGCTCTGGCAGGGCTGGGCTGAGAGGGGCGGCCAAGCAGCTGGGAGGGAGAGGAGGAGCAGCTCTGGGAGCCAGGCCTGTGGGAGCTGATTTCTCCCATCCCCTGTTCCCATCCCCTTCCCCTGCTCCTGACCCCTTCCCCTGCTCCCCGACCTCATCCCCTGCTCCCATCCCCTTTTCCCAACCCCTTTCCCCTCTCCCATCCCCTTCCCCTTCTCCCATCCTTTGCTTCTGACCCTTTCCCTGCTCCCAACCTCTTTTCCTGCTCTCATCCCCTTCCCCTTCTCCAATCCCATTTTCCCTTCTCCTATCCCATTTTCCCTTCTCCCATCCCCTTTCTCTTCTCCCATCCCATTTTCTTCTCCTATCCCATTTTCCCTTCTCCTATCCCATTTTCCTTCTCCTATCCCATTTTCTCTTCTCCTATCCCATTTTCCCTTCTCCCATCCCCTTCCCCTTCTCCTATCCCATTTTCTCTTCTCCTATCCCATTTTCCCTTCTCCCATCCCTTTCCCCTTTCCCGCTCCCCTCCTGTCTCTGGGAACATCCAGAACTGTTTCACCCCACTGCAATCCTGGGCCCTGCGAGGCAGGGGCTGAGCTCCAGACCCTCCCAGCTCTGCCAAAGCAGGAATTCACCTTGTCCTGTGTGTGCAGCCAGAGCCCCTCTACACCCCCCCTCTTTGGTGCCACCCACCCTGGGGTGCTCCCAGCTCCTCGTTTGCCCTCCAGCAGCAGCCACAGCCCCTTCCACATCCCACTCAGTTTTTGTGGGGTTGCAGGAGCCCTGGGATGCCAGAGCAGAGCTCCCTGCCAGGCTCTGAGGGTGGAAGGACCAGCTTTTCTCCTTCCCTTATCACCCTGCATGACCACCAAAGGGGTTTTCAGTTCTGGCAGCAATTGTGGAATTGTTCAGGTCAGGAAATATCTCCAACATCATCAGGTTCAGCCTCTGAAGGGTTGCAGAGGTTGGCAACAAACGGGGATGAGCAGAGAAAATGAGCAGAGAAAAATCAGCTGCTGCTGAAAGCCCTGCAAGGGGAGAGGTTTTGCTGTGGAGAATTTGGAAGCAGGAGTGATTTCCATCCTCCATCATCATCCCTCTCCCAGCCCTGGTGGGTTTTCAGGATCTTGGGGGAAGAGTTTGGGTCTGGTTTTGTACAGAGGCTGAGAGGAGCCCTGGGATGCTCAAAAGCAGCGAGGTTTTAAGAGGAGATTTACAGAGCAAACTAAAATTGTTTTTCTTGCCTCTTCTTCCATGGTGTGTCTTAAATCTTCTTGAGAAGGTATTTAATTGGAACATGCCACATTAAAAGAATAATCCCAGGTGTGACTGGAGTCTGGAAACTGGAAAATTCCCAGTTTAGCTGGAAATGTTTAGCAAGCTGGTGAAGTTGTGCCAAATTCTCCTGGGGCATTCGGACAGCGCTCCCAGGGATGCCCAGGGTGGGATTTTGGGGTGTCTGTGCAGGGCCAGAGGTTGGACTGGATGATTTCTGTGGGTCCCTTCCCACTCCAAATATTCTATGATTGTGTGATTCTATGAAAACATTTGTTCCTGAAATTGGAGTCATTCCTGGGATTGCAACACCCAGGCTGTGTTTCCAATTAATCTGCTGAAGTCGTCATGTATTTCCAAGTGCATTGGCTCAGCACGGAGAAATCTGGCACTGGCTGGGGGCTGAAATGCCAGCTGGGATGAGCACGGAATGAAATGAGGGAATGGCCCTGGGGGCTGGCCCGGGGCACCTGGCCCAGGACCTGCGAGGGGCTCTGCTGGAGGGGGGGATGGGGAGGGGGCAGAGCAGCTTCCCCCTGGGAATGGGACAGCCTGGAATTGCTGTGGAGCTGCTGTCGGGATTTTTCTGAGCAGTTCTGGGTGTGTGTGTTTTGTTTTGGGGGAGGAGGGTGAGTTATGCTCTGTGCATCCCTGCCCTCCATCCTCGGGGCGGGGGTTTGATGGTCTCGGTGGGGACAGGGGGAAATTTTGGGATGGTGGAGTGACCCCCTCGCCCCAGCCCCTCCCAGGAGCTGCTCCTGCAGGGTTGGGTTGGTTTGGGAGGGGTCCCTGGGGTGCTGTGGGGCAGAGTTTGGGTTCGGACCCGGCTCGGTTTGGGATCCGGGTTTCCTGCATTTTCCCCTCCCTTGCAGCAGCTGGATGTGACCCTGCCGCATTCCTGCCCCTCTCCCGGGGGTTTGGGAATAAGGTTGGAGCTGGAGCCGGGTCCCAGCTGGGTGGGAATCTTCCCCTTCCAAAAACCGGGTCAGGATGAGGCTCCCCCTCCCTCCGGAGCCAGCAGCGGAGGGGGATGGGAGCAGGGAAAAGGGATGGGAGAAGGGGAAGGGGGTGGGAGAAGGAAAATGGGATGGGAGAAGGGGATGGGAACAGGGAAAGGGGATGGGAGAAGGGGAAGAGGATGGGAGAAGGGGAAGAGGATGGGAGAAGGAAAATGGGATGGGAGAAGGAAAATGGGATGGGAGAAGGGGATGGGAACAGGGAAAGGGGATGGGAGAAGGGGAAGGGGGAGAAGGAAAATGGGATGGGAGAAGGAAAATGGGATGGGAGAAGGGGATGGGAACAGGGAAAAGGGATGGGAGAAGGGGAAGAGGATGGGAGAAGGAAAATGGGATGGGAGAAGGAAAATGGGATGGGAGAAGGGGATGGGAACAGGGAAAGGGGATGGGAGAAGGGGAAGAGGATGGGAGAAGGAAAATGGGATGGGAGCAGGGGAAGGGGATGGGAACAGGGGATGGGAACAGGGGATGGGAACAGGGAAAGGGGATAGGAGCAAGGGACAGGGGATGGGAGAAGGGGAGAGGGATGGGAGCAGGGAAGGGGGTCGGGAGAAGGGGGTGGGAGCAGGGGAGGGGTCAGGACATCTCTCTGGGCTCAGCGCTGGCTCTGCCCTTCAGGGGGAACCCTGAGAGCTGCTTTTGGGACAGGAACGTGCCAGTGCTCGGAGTTTTGGGGAGCGGAGCAGGGCTGGGATGTTCCTGCTGCGGCGGAACAGGATCCCGAACTGGATCGGGGCCGTTCCCGTCTGCCAGGGCAGCGCTGGGGAGTGTCGTGCGAGCCCGAGCAGCCTCCCCGAGCCTGAAATCCCGAACAAAACCCCAGGGAAGCCGAGGCAGAGGAGGGGGAAGGCGAGTTTTCCGCGGGGTTTGAACGCTGCAGTGCGTCAACATCACAAATTTCAGGATTCTGCTCAGACAAATTCCCCGCTCCCGAAATAGAGAGCTCTGCCCTGTGCCTGTGCTCTGAGAGGTCCCTGCTGGGCCTTGCAGCAAAGGGAGGATGTGAGCTTTCTATATTTGCTTGCAGGACAATAATACTGATGGTTTCTATTTTTAACCCATCAGCAGGGCAGAAATGCACTTGGGAATGTTCAAATGTTCAAATGCACTTGGGAATGTTCAAGTGTTCAAATGCACTTGGGAATATTCAAATGCACTTGGGAATGTTCAAATGCATTTGGGAATGTTCAAATGTTTAAATGCACTTGGGAATATTCAAATGCATTTGGGAATGTTCAAATGCATTTGGGAATGTTCAAATATTCAAAAGCACTTGGGAATGTTCAAGTGTTCAAATGCACTTGGGAATGTTCAAATGTTCAAATGCACTTGGGAATATTCAAATGCATTTGGGAATGTTCAAATGCATTTGGGAATGTTCAAATGCATTTGGGAATGCTCAAATGTTCAAAAGCACTTGGGAATGTTCAGGGAGCTGAGCAGCCCCAGGGGCCACCAGCAGCTCAGAGAGGGCCTGGCCCCAATTTTTGGGCTGGTAAAGAGGGGCCAGGAGGAGCTGGGGTGCTCCCCCTGTTCTGGGGAGCTCTGGGGGACTCTGGGGGTGGTGACAGGAGAAGGGACAAGTGGCATCATCCATCCTCCTCTTCCTCCCAAAGTGTGGCTCTGTGACATTGCCGCTCCTGAAATCCCAGCCCTAAAACCACCCCAGACCTTTAAAATATCCATGTTTTTGGGGTGTTCTGAAAGAAAAACAGCTTCTGTCACCACCTCGATGGTGCAAGCCATAACCTGCCCTCCCAAAGCCCTCAGAAACGGGAGGTGAACACCAAAACCTGCAGCGACTTGAGAGGCAACCCCGAATTTGGGGGCTGGTTGGTGGCTTTGAGAGTTCTGCTCCTGCTCAGTCCTGGGCAGGCCAGGCTTGCCTGGGTCCTTGCAGGGTCCTTGCAGGGTTTTCCAGCTGCTGATGTGAGCTGGAGCAGCTGAACTGCACCTCCCATCTGGAGGAGAGAATTGGGATTTAGGGAGGAACCTGTTCCCTTCTGGGCTTCATTTCACCCCCAGGGTTGGGTTTGGGGAAAGCATCTGCTGCCCTGAGGGTGTCCTGGGTTTATTCTCTGAGCTGGGAAATCCTCCCCAGTGCTTTTTGGGGGATTTTGGGGTGCTCTGAAGTCCTTGATTGCTGAGGCTGAGCAGTGACTGCGGCGCGTCCAGGGCAGCCGGAGGATTGGGATTGAACCTGGGTCTTGTGTGGGGATTTGGGATTGAACCTGGGTCTTGTGTGAGGATTTGGGATTGAACCTGGTTCTTGTGTGAGGATTTGGGATTGAACCTGGGTCTTGTGGGGGATTTGGGATTGAACCTGGCCCTTGTTTGGCCTTGTTGGGGCCCTTGGCTGGGGCAGGAGGTTTGGGTATGGGGCTGCTCCTTTGGGGCAGTCTGGGGGCTCTGGCTCTGCCCTTTGGGGCTCTGGCTCTGCCCTTTGGGGGTTCTGGCTCTGCTCTTTGGGGTTCTGGCTCTGCTGTTTTGGGGTTCTGGCTCTGCCCTTTGGGGTCCTGGCTCTTGCCTGGACTGTCCTGGCTGGACAATGGCCGGAAGCCGGGACCTGTGGCCACTCCTGTGGCCACTCCTGCTCCTCCCGGGCTATTTCCATCGCATTGTCCCCGCACAGGAAGGATGGAGGATGTCTCCAGCCTTCTTCCTCTCTGCCTCCAGGGGATGTGGGGCGGGCAGGGAGAGGGGATTTGTTGTGCAAGAGGTGAAATCGCTGCTCCTGAGGCTCGGGAGGAAGGGGGAGAGGGAAGCTCCTCTTGCTTTGAGATGGAGAAATGCAGCCACAAAAGGGAATTCTGGATTTTGGGGGTGTTTTTAGTGTGGGCAGGGCTGGGATGGTGACAAAGGAACACTGCAAAGTCCCTCCTGTGTTTCTGCACAGCTCCTCACTGCAGAGGAGGAGGCCAAGCTCCCACGTGCCAGGAAGTGAAAGTAGAACTAATTAAAGACGGGAAATGATCTTAATTTGTTCTGGCCAAATCCCTTTAGCAGCAGTAAACCCCAAATATCTGAGGGAAAGCTCTCAGCAATCTCTGGGGTTTGTCTGAGCAGCACAACCTCTCACCCCCCCTTTTTTTTTTTTTTTTTTTTTTTTTTTTGAGGGGGAGTGTTGATGCTTCTGGTAGCAGCCAGGCTGGGAAATGCCCATCTCTGACTAACCTGGATTCTGCTGAGCCAGGATCATCCAAACCCAGCTCAAATCCAGCCCAAACACGAGCTGGCACCAAGTCTGCCCTGGGACAGCTCCAGCTGATTTTTCCATGGGGGAGAGAAATCTTTAAGGATCCCTTGTGGCTTTTTCTTTGTCCCACAGTGGATGGGGATGGAGTGAGGTTGTTTTATTCTCCTCCAGCAGCATCAGCCACGCGTGGTCCCAGTGCCACCCTTGGGATTCCCTTCCTGCCCCACTCTGGAGCTTTCTGGCAAATGGCAGAATCAGAGCCAGCCCTGTGACCTGCCAGGAATGCCAGGAGCTCCCGGATTTCGCTGCTGGCAGGAGGTGTCCAGCACTGCCCGGGTGATGGAACAACTTTGGTGGCCATCAGGGAAAATCACAGAGGAGCTGCAGCCCCGTGAGACCCCCGTGGGCTCCTGGGGTTTGGGGTGATGTCCCTCCCCAATTTATGTCCTGGGGTCCTCAGGGGAGGAGGGATGGTGTGGAAGGAGGAGGGGATTGAGCAGCTCTGCTGTGCCAGGTTTGGGGAGGAGGCAGGGAGCAGCTTGGTGAAAAAATAGAAAGTGTGCTGATAACGAGCTTCAAAGCAGTGCTGCAACAAAATTCTGCTTTAGGTTGGGGTTTAGGAAGCTTTTCCACATGTTTTTAAAATCCCAGTGAGAGTGGGGGGCAGATTCCTTATGGTTCCATGTTCCTGCAAAGGGGAGAGGGTCTGGTGCTGTTCTCCAGGTTAAGGGGGTTGGAATGGGCACCCCTGGGAGCTGGAGAAGAGCTGGAATCGTGTCGGGATGTTGATTCACCCGTGGCTTCCCCCGGGGAAACCTCGGCGTTTGCACCTGCTGCTGCCCGGTGCCAGCACCTGCCCGAGCCCACGCAAAACCTCCGTGTTTATTTTGTCTAAAAGCAAAATATCCCCCAGAGGAGCAGCAGGGGGGGGATGGGGAGGGATGCCCGCTCTGGTTTAATTGCACTTAATGAGCCTGACGAGGCCGGCTGCCAGCGAGGGCTTTGCCAAGGCTCGGGCTGGCCCGTGAGAGCTGCAGGGTGCGGTGGGCTCGGGGATCCCCGAGCTCCCGGCGCTGCTCTTCCCGCGGCCTCGGTGGGCACCGGGACCCCCAGGAGCAGGAGGGACACGATGCCATCCCTGGGTGAGTGTCACAGGTGTGTCCCTGTGCACAGAGAACTGGAACAGAGGGATTTCTGTGAGGGGAACCCGGAGCATCTCCCATCCAGAGCGGCTCCGTGTGCGTGTGCCGCGTTTTTGGGGGGCCTGGATGTGTCTGGGGTTGAGCTGAGCTGACACCAGCTCGGATCCCGAGGGGTTCTGAGGGTTCAATCCCCGGCTGATTCCTCGGTGTCCATGTCCTTGCTGCTGCTCTGGGCTCAGCAGCAGTTTCTCTGCCGATTTTTTTCCCTTTTCCCCCATTCCCGAGCGGCTCAGCAGCGGCAGCAGCTCCTTTTTGTGGGTTAAACCCGCAGGGCAGTGTTGCTCCATGCGTGTGGAGCGCTCACACACCCAGCTGCACCCTCGGTCCCTGCGTTCTGCCTCCCCCGAGAATTCTCCGGGCTCTTCGGGGCTCCTGGCGTTTCTTCAGAAATCCCGCCTGGTGCTTTTCCTCCAGCTTTTCTCCGTCCTGGATGGAATTCCCTGGCTCCAGCAGCACCGTGGGGTCTCCCCAGCATTTCCCCACAGCTGCCTGCAAGGCCCAGCACGGAGCCAGGTTTGTCCCAGGGTGGTGTCCCTACTGTGCCTTGTCCCTGCTGTCCCTGTCCCCGCTGTCCCCAGGGTGTGGCCCCTCGTATCCAGGCAGGTTTCATCCTCACCTGCACCGCGCATTTGACTCCTGCACCTTTCCCAGCTCTGCTGATGCCACCCCTGACCTTTCCCAGCTTCCTCCCGAGCACCCTGGGAGGGGAGGGCACCCCGAGTGTGTTTGTGCAGGAAACTGAAAATGTTGTGGCTTCCTCCTTGTGACAGAAATAACTCTCACCCTGGGCCCCAGGTCTGCCCTGGGGAGCTCCTCGGCGGCTCCTTCTCAGACACCCCCGGGCCAGCACGGGCCAGGTTTGGGGTGAGCCCCAGCTGGGCCCTGGCTGGTGGTGCTTGAGCAGTCCTTCCATTGAATTTGTGCCTCTTTCCTTTGTGCCCGTGCCGTTGGGGCTGCTCGTGCTTCTCCCAGGGCCTCGTTGTTTTCTTTTTTAATTTTCTTTCCTGCCCTCCAACTCAGCCCTGGCTCTGCACCAGCGTTTTCCAAAGGGATTTCCTTCCCTGCAGCTCTAATTAAGGGGCATCTCCTCTTGAGTAGCCACTTGCCGGGAGTGGGTGTTGAGCCATTCCAGCTTTTTTTTTTGTCTCCAGATCACGCACGGAGCCGCTTCGGGCAGCTCTGAGCCTTCCCCAGGGGGTTGTGACTCAAGCTGGGCTCTTGCACACAGCGATTAAAACAACAAATCGGTGTCGGTGTCGGGGTCCGGGGTCCAGCCGGGTACCGGAGCCGCTCCCGGTGATGCCCCGGGCAGGGCTGGGGGCAGCGGGGCAGGAGGAGCCGCCGGGCCTCTCGTCCAAACCGGTTGGGAGCGTTCTCCTGTTCTTGGGTAACTGAGGAGAGAAATTCTGCAATCGTTTGATCTCGGCTTCCCTCACCGCATCCTCCCTCCCGTGCTTCCCGGGGGCTCCTGGCGTTGTCCTGGCACTGTCCTGTCATTGCCCTGGCACTGTCCTGTCATTGCCCTGGCACTGTCCTGGCACAGTCCTGGCACAGTCCTGGCACTGTCCTGCCATTGTCCTGGCACTGTCCTGGCACTGTCCTGGCACGGTCCTGGCATTGTCCTGGCATTGTTCTGTCATTGCCCTGGCATCGTCCTGGCATCGTCCTGGCATTGTTCTGGCATGGTCCTGGCACGGTCCTGGCATTCTTCTGGCATTGTCCTGGCATTGTTCTGGCACCGTCCTGGCACCGTCCTGCCCGGAGAGCAGCGAGCTTGTCCTGCCAGGAGCGGGGTCGGAGCCTCCCTGTGGAGCAGACCCGGGCAGGGGGTGAGGCCGAGCTCTGGGCAGGGGGTGATGCTGAGCTTTGGGCAGGGGGTGAGGCCGAGCTCTGGGCAGGGGGTGAGGCCGAGCTTTGGGCAGGGGGTGATGCCGAGCTCTGGGCAGGGGGTGAGGCCGAGCTTTGGGCAGGGGGTGATGCTGAGCTTTGGGCAGGGGGTGATGCCGAGCTCCGGGCAGGGGGTGATGCCGAGCTCTGGGCAGGGGGTGAGGCCGAGCTCTGGGCAGGGGGTGATGCCGAGCTTTGGGCAGGGGGTGATGCCGAGCTCTGGGCAGGGGGTGAGGCCGAGCTCTGGGCAGGGGGTGATGCCGAGCTTTGGGCAGGGGGTGAGGCCGAGCTCTGGGCAGGGGGTGAGGCCGAGCTCTGGGCAGGGGGTGATGCTGAGCTTTGGGCAGGGGGTGATGCTGAACTTTGGGCAGGGGGTGAGGCCGAGCTCTGGGCAGGGGGTGGGGCCGAGCTCTGGGCAGGGGTGATGCTGAGCTTTGGGCAGGGGGTGATGCCGAGCTTTGGGAGGAGTTGATGCCGAGCTTTGGGCAGGGGGTGATGCCGAGCTTTGGTGCCCCTTGGGGAGACACTGGGACACTCCAGCCGGGTTTTGGGCCGGACTGGTGCCCTTGTTCAGAACCTGGAGAAGGAAATGAGGTTGCTGAAGGGCTCTGGGATGCTCCCGCTCGGCCAGACCCGCGGGGTTCCCCTTGCCTGGGGTCCCCACCCTCCATCCCCGCCGCAGCTCCGGGCGCTGCCGGAGTTTTTCCCCCCGAGCCCTCAGGGGAGCAGCTCCCGCTCCCCGTGCGGGGTTTGCCGCAGGAAACGCCGATCGGGAGGGGCGGATTTGCCTCTCCAGCAGGACACGGCGATTTTGGGGTTCTGGGCAGGGAGGAGCCCACGGCTTTTCCCGGTGTTCCTCAGGAAACCGCGGTGGTTTTTGCGAGGTTTCCTGGGGATTCTCCCTCCTCTGCATTCAGGATGGGCTCGGTGACCCCTGGGGGTGGCAGGGGGCAGGAAATGGCAGCCAGAGGTTTCCAGATGTGCCAGGGATGTGGTGAGGTGAGGATGGAGCTGCTCTCTCTGTCCATTCAATTCCCCCCTTGTCCCTACCCACGCTCAAACCGCAGTGAAAAACGAATTTTTTTTTCTCTCTTTTTTGGGTAAAATTTAAAAAGCTTCATAAAAGATGATACGAGAAAAATAATAAAGTAAAAGTAAGTTATATAAAGTAAGTTGTATTGGTTATAGGAAAAGATAAGAGAAAAAATATTAGAAGAAAAGATGATAAGAAAAGATAATAAGAAAAGATAACAAGAGAAAAATAATGAAGTAAAAATGAGTTATATAAAGTAAGTTATATTGATTGGGTGTTTGGTATTTAGTTCAGAGTACACTTGTTGCTTTGAATTTTTTATTATATTATATTATATTATATTATATTATATTATATTATATTATATTATATTATATTATATTATATTATATTTACTTTATTATATATTAATATCTTTGGATTTATTAATTTATTAACTTATTCATAGACCCATAATTTTCAAATTTTTCTCCAAACTATTTTCTATATTCCAAGAATTGTTTTACACTAATTTGCCTTTTCAGAGTGTGCATGTTTTTTGGTTGTAATATTTGAAAAAGCCAATATCATAACATGTATTTATAACATTTATTTAAAACATTTATTTATGACATTTATTTATTTATTTGTAACATGTATTTATTTATTTTGTGGGACCCATGAGGCAGCTCCATCCTGCCCGTGCCCAGAATTTCCTGTGCTTTAGTAACTGGGTGTCCCTGAGTTCTCAAATTTTGGCCCAATTTTTTTTTTTTTTTTTTTTTTTTTTTTTGGTGAGGTTTTGCCTCAGCAGATTCATGGCTGGGTGCTCTGAAGGATTTCAAAGTTCATCCCTTTGATGGATGGAAGGAAGGAACAGGAAGGAAATTTTTGGTGTTTTGGGCAGTGCCTGAGGTGAATTTCATGTCCACTGTTAAGGTTTGGGGCTTCGGGGTTACTTGATGGATTTGGGGTGTTTTGGATAAATTTCGAAGGAAACCTTTGAATTTTTTTTTTTTTTTTTTTTTGAGAAGTAGGAAAAAACTGTTTATTTAACAGATAAATCCAAGGAAGAAATCCAAGCATCAGGGAGCAGCGTGGTCCCCTCGGGTGGGAACAGCAGAACCAGGATTTGGGCTGGAACAGGGAGTATCAAAAGCAGCAGCACATCCAAAGGTGTTTCCTCCCTGTCCCTGGACTCTGGGCTGGCCCTGAGGTTTTTGAGTTCCAAAACGAAATGTGGGGAGAAAATTCCAGGGAGGGCCATTAAATGTCTGACTCAAAGGTCACGAGAGAGATTAATCAGGGAAGTGTCTCAGCCTGATCTGCCTCCCCAGGCCTGATGTGGAGCTCGTTTTTAGGCTCCAACAGGGAATATTCTCATTTTTTTTGTGCTAAATAACTGCTCTGCTCACAGGTGCACAGTGTGCTTGGGTGTGTGCCTGAATCCTGCTTTGTGCCTTTGCTTGTGGGAAGGGTTTTGTGCTGCTCTGGTGACTTTGCCAAACTTTAATCATCGTCTGTCTCAGTGTGGTTTTTTTTTGTGTTTTTATTTTTCTGGAAACTTTCTGCAGAAGGAAGTTTGCAAGAATCAGAGCACAAAAATTTGGGTTTACCCTGGTGGAAAAACTCTCAGGGGGGCTTTTCTTGGAGCAGCATCAGCCGGGTGTCGTTTTGAAGCAGGAATTTGGTGTCTGGTGGGGAGGGGAGGGAGCTGGACCCACCCCCATCTGTCTGAGGCGTAAAGCACAGAAACTCCCAGTCTGTGAGCTCCAGAAAGAGTTATCACAACTTGGCACCCGGCTGCTCCAAACATGACACCTTCCCTGAGCATCATCTGCTCTCCCAGGGCTCCTGCGGGACGTGGCCGGCGCTGGCTGTGTGCGGGGACGGCTGGGGCAGTGCAGGGTTTTCCCTGGAGCAGCTTTGCCTGGAGCAGCTTTCTGGAGCTGCTTTCCCTGGAGCTGCTTTCTGGAGCTGCTTTCTCTGGAGCTGCTTTCTCTGGAGCTGCTTTCCCTGGAGCTGCTTTCCCTGGAGCTGCTTTCTCTGGAGCTGCTTTCCCTGGAGCTGCTTTCTCTGGAGCAGCTTCCCCAGAGCTCCCATCCTGGAGCTGCTTTCCCCAGAGCTGCTTCCCAGAGTCTGAGCTCCCATTCCTGAGCAGCTTCCCTGGAGCTGCTTTCCCTGGAGCTGCTTCCCCAGGAGCTCCTTCCCTGGAGCTGCTTTCCCTGGAGCAGCTCCCCTGAGCAGCTTTCCCATGAGCTGCTTTCCCAGAGCTGCTTTCCCTGGAGCTCTTTCCCCATCCCCAGAGTTGCCATTCCCAGAGCTGCCATCCCTGGCTCAGCTTTCCCTGGAGCTGACCCATCCCCAGAGCTCCCATCCCCAGAGTTCCCATTCCCAGAGTTCCCATTCCCAGAGCTCCCATTCCCAGAGTTCCCATCCCCAGAGTTCCCATTCCCAGAGCTCTCATCCCCGAAGATCTGTGCTAAGGAGAAAAAGGAGGAAATTGCCCCAAACGCTGGGATTTTGTGGGATCCTGCGAGGAAACCCCTCAGGGACACACAAGCAGATGGATGTAGAGCACAAAGGGATGCGTGGGCACCTGTGGGGGGGTCCCTGCTGCCCCCCCAAAAGCTGGGGCTGGGCAGGTCTGGGTGGGTTTGTTGATTTTTCTCTCGTTCTGGGGAGCAGAGTTTGGTCCCTAATTAAATCCAGCGCCCCGGGGCCTGGTGGGGTTAAACGAGGTCCCCCAGCTCCAGGATTTCCTATTTCTTGAGTTCTCCCTTTGTGATCTCTGTGTTCTTTCAGCATCATCCTTTTGGTGTGGTTTCTTATTGAAGTGTTTTTAATTTGAGCGAACTCCCTCCAGCTCATTCCCGCTCTCTGCAAAACCTTTTCCCTTTTATTAGAGAGGAATGTTTTTAATCACCCGCATTCTTCAACCCACCTGAACTCCCAACCTTTCACAGCAAATCAGCAGAAGATGGGAAAGGCTTTGATAAAAGAGATGGTTTATTGGAAAAACCAATAACCAGCCTGGCTTTAAGTGCTGCTCCACCTCAGTGTGAGCTGTGGGCAGGCAGGGATAGACAGAGACACAGGCAGGGGTGAGGGCAGGGATGCAGGCAGGGATAAACAGGGATAAACAGGGATAAACAGGGATGCAGGCAAGGATGAGGGCAGGGATGCAAGCAGGGATAAACAGGGATAAACAGAGATAAACAGGGATAAACAGGGATAAACAGGGATGCAGGCAAGGATGAGGGCAGGGATGCAAGCAGGGATAAACAGAGATACAGGCAGGGATGAATGGCTGCAGGCAGGGATGAGGGCAGGGATGCAGACGGATAAACAGAGATACAAGCAGGGATAAAGGGATGCAGGCAGGGGTGCAGGCAGGGATGCAGGCAGGGATGCAGGCAGGGATGCAGGGGGATGCAGGGATGCAGGCAGGGATGCACAGAACAGCAGAGCTGTGATGCTGCTGCTTTGCTCCTCAATAATCTTCCTGCCCTGCTTTGTTTGCCTCTTGCTCGATTTCCCTCTTACATAAGCCCAGCTCTGCCGACAGCTGATTCGCCTCTTTAAAAACAATCAGGAAATGCCAAAGCAAAGATTTCTATGCTGGATTTTTTTTTCTTTTCCGGGATGGCTGCTGGGAGCAGCCAGTGACACCAGGGACACCAGCCTAGCACTGCCACCCCCAGCCTGGGGACCTCGCTGCCACCAGGTTCCACCCAGTCCCAAAACTCCTCGGGAGGTGCTGGAGTGTAAAGTGGGGCTCCCCACCCTGCCCTGGGGTGTCCCAGCCCTCCCTCGTGTCTGTCCCACCTCGTGGCCCCTGGGCCACGTTCCCTGCTCCGTTCTGTGCCGGCAGCCTGGAAAATGCTGGTAACTCGTGCCGGGGCTGGAGCACAGAGCCCTCATTCATTCAGGGCTGCAGCTTTCCCAGGGCGCTCGGGGAGACTCCGTGTCACAGCCTCCCCTCCCCGTGGAGGATCCACGGCTGCATCTGTGGCTGCTGGCTCAGGGATGGTTTGTGTGATGGGCTCCTGGCCCTGCGCTTCTGCTGTGCCAAACTGTGATCCTGGTCCCAAACTGTGATCCCGGTACCAAACTGTGATCCCGGTACCAAACTGTGATCCCAGTCCCAAACTGTGATCCCGGTCCCAAACTGTGATCCCGGTACCAAACTGTGATCCCGCTCCTGAACTGTGATCCCAGTCCCAAACTGATCCCAATCCCAAACTGTGATCCTGGTCCCAAACTGTGATCCCGATCCCAAACTGTGATCCCGGTCCCAAAATGTGATCCCGGTCCCAAACTGTGATCCTGATCCCAAACTGTGATCCCAGTCCCAAACTGTGATCCCGGTCCCAAAATGTGATCCCAATCCCAAACTGTGATCCCAGTCCCAAACTGTGATCCCCTTTTTGCCCTTCCCACCCCTTTTTGCCTCACTCCAAACCCTTTCCCCACCCTAAGCCCTTCCCACCCTTTTTTCCTCACACCATTTCAGGTGTGTGATTGGCACTGTTTTGAGGGTGTAACTGGCACTGGTTTGGGGTGTAAGGGACAATTTCAGATGTGTAACTGGCACTGGTTTGGGGGTGTAACAGACAATTTCAGGTGTGTAACTGGCACTGGTTTGGGGGTGTAACATAATTTCAGGTGTGTAACTGGCACTGTTTTTGGGGTGCAATTGGCACTGGTTTGGGGATGTAACAGATAATTTCAGGTGTATAACTGGTGCTGCTTTGGGGGTGTAACAGACAATTTCAGGTGTGTAACTGGTGCTGTTTTGGGGGTGTAACATAATTTCAGGTGTGTAACTGGCACTGGTTTGGGGGTGTAACAGACAATTTCAGGTGTGTAACTGGTGCTGTTTTGGTGTCCCCAGGGGCTGGGGTTTCACCCCTCAGCGAGGTTGTGCAGGGAACATCTTCCCTCCAGGGCCCTTCTCCACCGTGGTGTCAGAGAGAGGCACCTGCAGCCTCCCCAGAGCGCTGGGATTTCCAGGAATCTCTCCTCCCACCTGCTGGGGGAGGCTCTGCAGCCAAATCCCCCAAATCCCCTCTCAGTGTCCCATCCTGGCGCTGTCCCTGCCACCCCCGTGACTCAGCCGTGTCCCTTGGTGTCCCCACAGCTGCTGTGACCCCGTGCACCTCCCCACGGGTGCCCCAGGCTGTCCCCATGGACCTGCGGATCGGGCAGCGCGTGGTCAAGCCCCAGGACACGGCGCTGCTGGCCCTGAAGCAGCAGCAGCTGCAGCACCAGCTCTTCCTGGCCAGCCTGCACCAGCAGCAAGTGGAGCAGCTCGCCCAGCAGCACGTCAGGGTATGGCACAGCCCGGGGGGGGGAGCCCACACCCCATTTTTGGTACAGTTTGGGGACCCACACCTCGTTTCTGGCATGGTTTGGGGCAGGGTTGGCCACTTTGGAAGGTGAATTTTGCACCCTCAGAGCTTTGAGATTCCCTGGGGCTGTTACAGGCCCAGGGAAAAATCTTGAGGATTTTTCCAGTCTAACTTTCTCAAGCTCAGCTAAGTTTTCTTCCAAAGCTAAAAACCTTTCTCTAATGTAAACATAAGAGAAAGAATTATAACAAAAAATCCTGTTAAATCCGTAAAAAAAGCCTAAAACAAAAAGTGTTGTTTCTCTAACCAATAAGTGCTGTGCTTTTCCTCACCTTCAATCCTTGCTATAAATATAAAATTAAGTTTTAATAAACTCTCTCTTTCTTGCTGCATGCAAGAAAGTGCCATGTTGCTGTCTGTCCTCTCGCTGCTCTGTAATTCCCCTCTCTGGGCAGGGATTCAGAGGAAAATGCTGGGAAATCCCAATGCCAAAATAACATTCCCAGGTGAATTCCTGCTTTTCCCTGAGCTGGAACATCTGGAGGGGTTTCCAGCCAGCCCAGGGGAGCTCTCTGACGCAAGGAGGCTGCTTAGGTGGGGGTTGTGTCCTAATTCCAGGCCAAATCACGGTGCTGCCAAGGCCAGGGGTGTCCAGCTGTGCTCTGTGTGAGCAGCAGGAGCCAGAGCGGGATCCCTGCGGGCCCGGAGCTGCCCCTCCCCGGCTGCTCCGCCCCGGGGGCACCCGGTGACACCAGGAATTCCCTGCCAGCTGTCATTGTCACCAAAAAATACAGCGGGGTTTAGGGGGGGGGCTGCTCTGGGAGACTTGGGAGGGAGGGAGGGAGGGAGGACACGTCCAGGGAGGTGTGACCAGGCACAGGGAGCTGTGACCAAATCCAAGGAGTTGTGACAAATCCAGGGAGTTGTGACAAATCCAGGGAGTTGTGACAAATCCAAGGAGTTGTGAGAAATCCAAGGAGTTGTGACAAAATCCAGGGAGTTGTGACAAATCCAGGGAACTGTGACCAAATCCAAGGAGTTGTGACAAGTCCGGGAGTTGTGACAAGTCCAGGGAGCTGTGACCAAATCCAGGGAGTTGTGACAAAATCCAGGGAGTTGTGACAAATCCAGGGAGTTGTGACAAGTCCGGGGAGTTGTGACAAGTCCAGGGAGTTGTGACAAATCCAGGGAGTTGTGACAAGTCCGGGGATTTATGACCATGTCCAGGGAGTTGTGATCGTATCCAGGGAGCTGTGACCAAATCCAAGGAGTTGTGACCAAATCCAGGGTGTTGTGACCAAATCCAGGGTGTTGTGGCCACATTCAGGGACTTGTGACAAATCCAGGGAGCTGTGACCATCCTCAGGCACCGAGATCCCCTCCCTGTCCCCAGGGCTGCTCAGTTCAGCCGGGACTTCCCTCATATCACAGATTTTTTTTTCCCTTTCCCCCGCCCTGTGGCGCTCAACAAATATTTTTATTTTTTTGCTGCATTTCAACACGGCCCAGCTCCAGATGTGTCCCAACACGCTGAGAGGAGGCAGCGAGTGGGAACAGACAGGGTTTGACTTTTACGATGCCCCCAGGGGGGAGCAAAGCGTCCCTGGAGACCAAAACGTGTCGGGTTTGTTGTGATGGAACAGCCCCGCACGTTCCCATCAGCCAGGGTGACACGAGAATGTCCCAAATGTCACCGTGTCCCCCTGCCTCGGGCCGGGGAGGGGTCAGAGGGCTCGGGGGTGCTGGGGGTGTTGGAGGGGTCCCGTGCCCATGTGCTGGTCCCACAGGTGGCCATGGAGTCCCCGCACCGCGAGGCTGAGCCGGGGCAGCAGGAGCAGGAGCTGCGGCAGATCCTCAACAAGGACAAGAGCAAGCGCAGTAAGAGCTCCCTGCGCCCGGGGGGGGTTTGGGGAGGGGGCTCGGGGGGTTCTGCCCTGGCCCAGAGCAAGCTCTGCCCTCCTGTGGGGGAAGGGGGTGGGAGAGCATCTGCAGAGACCCTGCTGGCACCCCCGGGCTGGGTTATGGACCCTCGGTCAGGTGTCAGACCCCACTGGGACCCCCAGATTGGGTTACAGACCCCACTCAGGTCTCAGACCCCACTGGGACCCCCAGATTGGGTTACAGACCCCACTCAGGTGTCAGACCCCACTGAGACCCCCAGATTGGGTTTACAGACGCCACTCAGGTCTCAAACCCCACTGGGACCCCCAGATTGGGTTTACAGACCCCACTCACGTCTCAGACCCCGCTGGGACCCCCAGATTGGGTTTACAGACCCCACTCAGGTGTCAGACCCCGCTGGGACCCCCAGATTGGGTTTACAGACCCCACTCAGGTCTCAGACCCCACTGGGACCCCCAGGATGGATTTGCAAACCCGGTTCAGGTGGCAGACCCTGCTGGGACCCCCAGATTGGGTTTTCAGATCCCCGGGCTGGGTTACAGACCCCATTCAGGTGTCAGACCCCACTAGGACCCCCAGATTCGGTTTTCAGATCCATGGGCTGGCTTTGCAGACCCCTGGCTGGGTTTGCAGCCCCCATCCATCCCCCAGACCCCGCTGGGACCCCCGGGCTGGGTCACAGACCCCCGGGCTGGGGGCTGCAGCCCCCTCCCAGCCGCGGTCTCCCGGCGCCCTCTGGTGCCGGCGCTGGAGGAGCTGCCGGGGGCTCGCTCCCAATTTTGGGACGCGCGGGGGCTCCACATCGCCCCTAATTAATGATTAATTAATTAATTACCTTGCGCTCGGAGGTGCCGAGTGCCGGCACAGATCCGTGGAGCGTTCCTGGATCGGGAATGGGGTGGGGGCAGCCCCAGCTGTGCCTCTCGGGGTCGCCAGCATCCCTGGAGCTCTGGGGTCGGGGTCCTGAGCCCCGTGGGGTCACTGCGGTCACTGCGGTCACTGCGGTCACAGCTGTGGGCACTGTGGTCACTGCAGTCACACCTGTGGGCACTGCGGTCACTGCGGTCACTGCGGTCACTGCGGTCACTGCGGTCACTGCGGTCACAGCTGTGGTCACTGTGGTCACAGCTGTGGGCACTGCGGTCACTGCAGTCACACCTGTGGGCACTGCGGTCACTGCGGTCACCACGCAGGCACTGTGGTCACACCTGTGGTCACTGCGGTCACTGCGGTCACTGTGGTCACTGCGGTCACTGCGGTCACTGTGGTCACTGTGGTCACTGTGGTCACTGTGGTCACTGTGGTCACACCTGCGGTCACTGTGGTCACTGTGGTCACTGTGGTCACTGCGGTCACTGCGGTCACTGTGCTCACTCTGCTCACTGTGGTCACACCTGCGGTCACTGCGGTCACTGTGGTCACTGTGGTCACTGTGGTCACTCTGGTCACTGTGGTCACTGCGGTCACCACGCAGGCGCTGTGGCCAGCACGGTGGTGAAGCAGAAGTTGGCCGAGGTGATCCTGAAGAAGCAGCAGGCGGCGATGGAGAGAACCTGCAGCGCCCCCACGGCCACCCTGCCCTACAGGTAACGCACCTGGGCCCCTCTGCCCCGCCCCCAGCGGGGCCTGGCGCTGCCTGGCACCTGCACAGGGGTGTGACAAACACCTGCACAGGTGTGTGACAGACACCTGCACAGGGGTGTGACAAACACCTGCACAGGGGTGTGACACCTGCACAGGTGTGTGACAAACACCTGCACAGGGGTGTGACACTGCACAGGTGTGTGATAAACATCTGCACAGGTGTGTGACAGACACCTGCACAGGGGTGTGACAAACACCTGCACAGGGGTGTGACAAACATCTGCACAGGGGTGTGACAAACACCTGCACAGGGGTGTGACATGTGCCCAGGTGTGTGACACCTGCCCAGGTGTATAACAAATACCTGCCCAGGTGTGCGTGACACCTGCCCAGGTGTGTGACAGACACCCGCACAGGGGTGTGACACCTGCCCAGGTGTGTAACAAATACCTGCCCAGGTGTGTGCCCCCTGCCCAGGTGTGTGTGACACCTGCCCAGGTGTGTGACAGACACCCGCACAGGGGTGTGACACCTGCCCAGATGTATAACAAATACCTGCCCAGGTGTGTGTGACACCTGCCCAGGTGTGTGACACCTGCCCAGGTGTGTGTGACACCTGCCCAGGTGTGTGCCACCTGTCCAGGTGTGTGTGCCACCTGCCCAGGTGCCGCTGTGCAGGGCTCTGGTGTCTCCCGCAGGTCTCTGGAGCCGCTCGAGGCCGAGGGCCCCTCCCCCGCCGTGCTCAGCACCTTCCTGTCCCCCGTGCCCAGCGCCTCCCTCGACCCCCCCGAGCATTTCCCACTGCGCAAAACAGGTGAGGCCTCGGCAATGTCCCCGTGTCACTCCAGGTGTCGGGAATGTCCCTGTGTCACTCAAGGCGTCAGGAATGTCCCCGTGTCCCTCAAGGCCGTGTCCCTCAATTCTTTGGGAATGTCCCCATGTCCCTGGTCCCTGGCTGGAGCTCGGCACTGGCCCTGCTGAGCCCCAGACAGGTGGGGCCAGAACTCACCTGTCCCCTCCCTGTCCCTCCCTGTCCCCTCCCTGTCCCCTCCCCGTCCCCTCTCTGTCCCTCGCTGTCCCCTCTGTCCCTCGCTGTCCCCGCAGCGTCCGAGCCCAACCTCAAGGTTCGCTGCAAGCCCCGCAAGTGCCTGGAGCGGCGCAAGAACCCCCTGACGCGCAAGGAGAGCGCCCCGCCCTCGCTGAGACGGCGCCCGCCCGACGCCCTCGGTGACTGGGGGGGCTGCGGCACCCCTGTCACCTCTGTCACCTCTGTCACCTCTGTCACCTGTGTGCCAAGTCACCTGTGTCACCTGTGTGCCGTGTCACCTGTGTGCTGTGTCACCTGTGTCACCTCTGTCACCTGTGTCACTCTGTGCTATGTCACCTGTGTGTCTTCTGTGTCACCTGTGTGCTGTGTCCTGTATCACCTGTGTGCCATGTCACCTGTGTGTCTCCTGTGTCACCTGTGTGCTGTGCCACCTGTGCCACCTGTGTTACTCTGTGCTATGTCACCTGTGTGTCTCCTGTGTCACCTGCGTGCTGTGTCCTGTGTCACCTGTGTGCCATGTCACCTCTGTGCTGTGTCACCTGTGTCACCTGTGTGCTGTGTCACCTGTGTCACCTGTGACCTGTGTCACCTGTGTCACCTGTGTCACCTGTGTGCTGTGTCACTGGGGTTCAGTGCGTTCTCCTCAAGGGGCAGGGATGGGTGGGAGGGGTTGGTGCAGCTGCTCCTGCTGTTGTTGGGGTCCAGGGTGGAATTGGGGTCCAGGATTGGGGTCCAGGGTGGAATTGGGGTCCAGGATTGGGGTCCAGGACAGAATTGGGATCCAGGATTGGGGTCCAGGACAGGCTGGAGGCGCCCCAGCCCGGTGTGGGGGTGGCAGCTCAGGGCTCCCCCCATGAGCTGGAGCTTCCCACGCTGTGGGGTTGGGCCCGGGAGGGTGGGGGGCAGTGATGGGGGGCAATGATGGGGGGCAGCGATGGGGGCCTGGGCAGGGGGCAGTGATGGGGGCAGCGCCCTCACCCCGTGCCCGTCCCCCCCAGACTCGTCCCCCAGCAGCAGCAGCACCCCCGTGTCCGGCTGCAGCTCCCCCAACGACAGCCTGGCCCCCGAGCATGGGGCGCTGCCTGCCGCGGGCGGGGCGCACGAGGTGAGAGCCGGGGGGGTCCGGGGTTCTGGGGGATCCGGGGCCATTTGGGGGATCCGGGGGTTCTGGGGGATCCGGGGGATTTGGGGGATCCGGGGCCATTTGGGAGATCCGGGGGATTTTGGGGGGCCCTCTGGGCTCAGGGGCAGGACACGACCCCAGCCCTGAACCCCCTGCCTGGAGCTGCCCTGCCCTGCTCCTGCTGCGTGTGGGGTGTCCTGGAATTCCCTGGAATTCCCTGGAATTCCCTGCTCTGGGATGCTCTTCCCAGCCCCACATCCCCCCTCCTTCAGGGAGCGTTTCCCCTCTCCCAGCGGTGTCCTGTCCCATGGGTGTCCCCATGAGTGTCCCAGAGCTGTCCTTGCTATCCCAGGGCTGTCCCAGGGCTGTCCCCGCTGTCCCCTGAGCTGTCCCTCCTGTCCCAGGGCTGTCTCTGAGCTGTCCCCGCTGTCCCAGGGCTGTCCCCAGGGCTCTCCCAGGACTGTCCCCGCCGTCCCAGGGCTGTCCCAGGACTGTCCCCGCTGTCCCAGGGCTGTCCCCAGGGCTCTCCCAGGACTGTCCCCCTGTCCCAGGGCTGTCCCAGGGCTGTTCCCCGTCCCATTCCCCATCCCCGCTGTCCCCTGAGCTGCCCCAGGGCTGTCCCCACTGTCCCAGGGCTCTCCCAGGACTGTCCCCGCTGTCCCAGGGCTGTTCCCCTGTCCCTGTAACCATCCCCGCTGTCCCCTGAGCTGTCCCCACTGTCCCAGGGCTGTCCCAGGGCTGTCCCTGCTGTCCCAGGGCTCTCCAAGGGCTGTCCCAGGGCTGTCCCCACTGTCCCAGGGCTGTCCCAGGGCTCTCCGAGGGCTGTCCCAGGGCTGTCCCAGGGCTGTCTCTGCTGTCCCAGGGCTCTCCCAGGACTGTCCCCGCTGTCCCAGGGCTGTCCCCGGGCTGTCCCCGCTGTCGCTGTCGCTGTTCCCCTGTCCCTGTAACCGTCCCCGCTGTCCCCTGAGCTGTCCCTACTGTACCAGGGCTGTCCCAGGGCTGTCCCTGCTGTCCCAGGGCTCTCCGAGGGCTGTCCCAGGGCTGTCCCAGGGCTGTCCCTGCTGTCCCAGGGCTGTCCCCGCTGTCCCAGGGCTGTCCCAGGGCTGTCCCCGCTGTGGCTGTGGCTGTGGCTGTGGCTGTGGCTGTGGCTGTGGCTGTCCCTGCCCGGGCAGGGCAGGGCAGGGCAGGGCACTGACGCTCGTTCCCCGCAGGCTGCCCTGGCCCAGCGGCTGCTGCTGCAGGAGAGTTCCCTGGCCCAGCTGGCCCTGCAGGGCGCGGCCTCGCTGCCGGCGCTCACCCTGGGGCTGCCGGCCCCCGCCGGGGCCAGGGTGGGTGCTGGGGGTGGCCCCTGCGCTGGCGGCTCCTGCGGGGCTTGTCTGTGGGACTGGGGGTCCTGGTGCTGCTCACGGGCACGCTGGGGACAATCCTGTGCCCTCCCGCTGCCGTGTCCCTGTGTCCCTGTGTCCCTGTGTCCCTGTCCGTGTGTCCCTGCCCCTGTCCACATTCCTGTCCCTCTTCTTGTCCCGGTCCCTGTCCCCAGCCCTGTCCCTGTCCCTCATGCTGCTCCTGTCCCTGTATCCCTGTCCGTGTCCCTGACGCTGTCCTTGTCCCTCAGGCTGTCCCTGTCCCTGTATCCCTGTCCCTGTCCCTGTGTCCCCATCCCTCAGGCTGTCCCTGTCTGTGTCCCTCACGCTGTCCCTGTCCCTCTGGCCCTGGCCCTGGCCCTGGCCCTGTGTCCCTGTCCCTCACACTGTCCCTGTGTCCCTATCTGTGTCCCTGACGCTGTCCGTGTCCCTCAGGCTGTCCCTGTGTCCCTGTCCGTGTCCCTGACGCTGTGGCTGTCCCTGTGTCCCTGTCCCTGTCCCTGTGTCCCTGTCCGTGTCCCTGACGCTGTCCCTGTCCCCAGGGCGATGCGGAGCGCCGCGCCGTGCCCACGCTGTCCCACCGTGTCCCGGTGCTGAACGGGCCGGTGCTGCCGGCCCCGCCCTCGCCCGTCTTCATCCCGGCCGGCCTGGAGCCGCAGGAGGCGGGCGGCGCCCTGTCCCCCCGCCTGCAGCCCCTCATCATCCTCGAGCCCTCGGTCACCCACGCCCCGCTGGTGGCGGGTGAGTGTCCGCCCGTGGGACAGGGGGGCAGCACGAGTGTCACCTCTGCCAGCCCTCAGCTGTCCCCGCTGTCCCCGCAGTGCCAGGCCTGGGCACGGTGCCACTCCTCACCTGTCCCCGCAGTGCCAGGCCTGGGCACGGTGCCACCCCTCACCTGTCCCCGCTGTCCCCGCAGTGCCAGGCCTGGGCACGGTGCCACCCCTCACCTGTCCCCGCTGTCCCCGCAGTGCCAGGCCTGGGCACGGTGCCACCCCTCACCTGTCCCCGCTGTCCCCGCAGTGCCAGGCCTGGGCACGGTGCCACCCCTCACCTGTCCCCGCTGTCCCCGCAGTGCCAGGCCTGGGCACGGTGCCACCCCTCACCTGTCCCTGCTGTCCCCGCAGTGCCAGGCCTGGGCACGGTGCCACCCCTCACCTGTCCCCTCTGTCCCCGCAGTGCCAGGCCTGGGCACGGTGCCACCCCTCACCTGTCCCCTCTGTCCCCGCAGTGCCAGGCCTGGGCACGGTGCCACCCCTCACCTGTCCCCTCTGTCCCCGCAGTGCCAGGCCTGGGCACGGTGCCACCCCTCACCTGTCCCCGCTGTCCCCGCAGTGCCAGGCCTGGGCACGGTGCCCTTCTCCTTCGCCCCCTCGCTGGTCCCCGCCGAGCGCCTGGCCCTGCCCGGCCACCACAAGCCCCTGGGCCGGACCCGCTCGGAGCCGCTGCCCCCCAGCCCCAAGGCCGTGCAGCAGCACCTGCTGTTCCAGCAGCACCACGCACACTTCCTGGAGAGGCTCAAGCAGCAGACGCACCTGGGCAAGGTGAGACCTCACCTGGGTGAGGTGGGATCCCCTTGGGCAAGGTGAGACCTCACCTGGGTGAGGTGGGACCCAGCCTGGGCAAGGTGAGACCCAACCTGGGTGAGGAGACCCAACCTGGGTGAGGTGAGACCTCACCTGGGTGAGGTGGGATCCCCCTGGGCAAGGTGAGACCCCCTCCCTGGGCAAGCAGGTGGCACTGGGGGGGTGCAGGGTGACATTGCCACCGCTGGGCGGTGGCTGCTGGGTGACCCAGGGGAGGTGACACGGTGCTCACCGAGGGCACAGCTCAGTTTCCCGACTCCTTCCTACTCCTGTCCCCACTCCTGTCACCCCTGCTCCTGTCCCCTGTCACCTCCCCTGCCGCTGTCCCCTGCCACCCCGTGTCACTGTCCCCGCCCCGCAGCGCATGGCCAAGTCCAGCGAGAAGCCCCGGCTGCGGCAGATCCCGTCCTCGGAGGACATGGAGGCCGAGGGGACCCTGCGGGAGGCGGCGGCCGAGGGGGGGGACCCCGGCAGGACACGGGGGGAGCCCCCCCGGGCCGGCGGCAGCGGGAAGGAGCCCGAGAGGCCGCACAGGGCGGGGCAGCCCCAGGAGGAGCTGGTGCTGCAGCAGGTACGGGAGGGGACAGGGGGACAGGGGGATGTGGGGACAGGGGGACACGGCCACACGAGGATATGGGGACAGCGTCTGTGCCTGCCCGGAGCCCGCCCGGGGCAGCTCACAGGGACAGGGACAGAGCTGCGGCCACCCCCGGTGTCAGCACAGGCGGCTTTGTCCCCGAATTGCCGGGTTTGTCCCCGAATTGCCGGGTTTGTCCCCGAATTGCCGGGGTTTGTCCCCGAATTGCCGGGTTTGTCCCCGAATTGCCGGGGTTTGTCCCCGAATTGCCGGGTTTGTCCCCGAATTGCCGGAGTTTGTCCCCGAATTGCCAGGGTTTGTCTCCGAATTGCCGGGTTTGTCCCCGAATTGCCGGGGTTTGTCCCCGAATCGCCGGGTTTGTCCCCGAATTGCCGGGGTTTGTCCCCGAATTGCCGGAGTTTGTCCCCGAATTGCCGGGGTTTGTCCCCGAATTGCCGGGTTTGTCCCCAGGTTGCCGAGGTTTGTCCCCGAATTGCCGGGGTTTGACCCCGAATTGCCGAGGTTTGTCCCCGAATTGCCGGGGTTTGTCCCCGAATTGCCGACTTTGTCCCCGAATTGCCAGGTTTTGTCCCCGAATTGCCGGGGTTTGTCCCCGAATTGCCGGGGTTCGTCCCCGAATTGCCGGGGTTCGTCCCCGAATTGCCGGGTTTGTCCCCAGGTTGCCGGCTCGGTCCCATCGCTGCTGTCATTGCGGGGCTGAGCCGGCAGGGAGCAGCAGATGCTGCGACAGTTCTGTCCTGTCCTGTCCCGTCCTGTCCTGTCCCGTCCCATCCTGTCCCATCGTGCCCCATCCTGTCCTGTCCCGGTTCAGAGCGCGAAGCAGCCACTGGATCCACCCCTGCACACACCGAGGAGGGCGCTGTCCCTGTCCCCTGTTACCTCACACTGTCCCTGTCCTCTCACCGTGTCCCCTGTCCCCTCACACTGTCCCTGTCCCCTGTCCCCTCACCGTGTCCCCTGTCCCCTCACGCTGTCCCTGCCCCTGTCCCTGTCCCCTCACCGTGTCCCCTGTCCCCTCACACTGTCCCTGCCCCTGTCCCTGTCCCTCACCATGTCCCTGTCCCCCACACTGTCCCTGCCCACTGTCCTGTCCCCTGTCCCTGTCCCCACACTGTCCCTGTCCCCCCTCACCTGTCTCTGTCCCCTGTCCCCCCCTCACACTGTCCCTGTCCCTGTCCTGTCCCTCACCACTGTCCCCTGTCCCCTGTCCCTGTCCCCTCACACTGTCTCTGTCCCCTCACCATGTCCCCTGTCCCCTCACACTGCCCCTGCCCCTGTCCCTGTCCCCTCACCGTGTCCCCTGTCCCCTCACACTGTCCCCGCCCCTGTCCCTGTCCCCTCACACTGTCCCTGTCCCCTCACACTGTCCCTGTCCCCCCAGGCCTTCCTGTGGGACTCCTTCCAGCGGGTGCAGCAGCAGCTCCTCAAGCGCCAGCCCTTGGCCGACCCCTCGGTGCTCCCCGCTGGCCACCGGCCCCTGTCCCGGGCTCAGTCGTCCCCAGCCACGGCCACCGTGTCCCTGCCTGCCCAGGACACCAAGGCTCTGGCCCTGCCCGTGCAGGAGCAGCCGCTCAAGCCTCACTTCACCACAGGTGAGGTCACACCTGGGGGGCTGCAGGGGACAGGAGGGGACCCGGGGCTGGCTCGGTCATTCCCAGACTTTTGGCAGTGCCAGGAGAGATTTGGGGTGGTTCCTTCTTGTCTCGGGTGGTTTTTCCAGGCAGGGTTCGCCCTCCTGGCTGCATTCCTGGACCACCTGTTCTGGGAATGCAAGGCAGGATGGGCTGGCAGCAGGTCTGGGGAGACAACCTGGGGGTTTGGGGCAGAATCTGCCAGGTTTGGGGCAGAATCTCCCAGGGTTTTGGGGCAGAATCTCCCAGGTTTGGGGCAGAATCTGGCAGGGTTTAGGGACAGAATCTCCCAGGTTTGGGGCAGAATCTGGCAGGGTTTAGGGGCAGAATCTCCTGTGGTTTTGGGGCAGAATCTCCCAGGGTTTAGGGGCAGAGTCTCCCAGGGTTTAGGGGCAGAATATCCCAGGTTTGGGGCAGAATCTGGCAGGTTGGAGGGGGATTCTGGGCAGTGTTTGGGGTGTGGGAGCTGTGAGCTCTGTTGCTGCTGGCAGGGCTGGTTTATGACTCGGTGATGCTGAAGCACCAGTGCTCCTGCGGGGACAACAGCAACCACCCCGAGCACGCCGGGAGGATCCAGAGCATCTGGTCCCGGCTGCAGGAGCGGGGCCTGCGCGGCCGCTGCGAGGTGAGGGGGCTGGGGCTGCTGCACCCCCTGACCCCCTGGGCCCTACTGACCCCCTGGGGCCCTACTGACCCACCTGGGGCCCTACTGACCCCCCTGGGGCCCTCCTGATCCCACCTGCACCCCCTGACCCCCTGGGCCCTACTGACCCCCTGGGGCCCTCCTGAACCCCCTGGGGCCTCCTGATCCCCCCTGGGGCCCTCCTGATCCCACCTGGGGCCCTCCTGAACCCACCTGGGGCCCTCCTGAACCCACCTGGGGCCCTCCCAAAATCCCATCCCATCCCATTGATCCCACCCCATCCCATCCCATCCCATCCCATCCCATCCCAAAATCCCATCCCATGGATCCCACCCCATCCCAAAATCCCATTCCAAAATCCCATTCCAAAATCCCATCCCATTTCCCCCTTTCCTGATCCCATCCCTGCTGCCCCCTCCCCTCCCCACCTCGTCCATCCCCATTTTTTTGGCTCTGTCCATCCCCAGCTGGACCCCCCGGTGACACCGTGTCCCCCACATTCTGGGGACCCCTATGTGTCCCCCCCGGTGACACTGTGTCCCCCACATTCTGGGGACTTGCTGTGTGTCCCCCCCGGTGACACCGTGTCCCCCACATTCTGGGGACTCACTGTGTGTCCCCGTCACAGCTGTGTCCCCCACATTTTGGGGACCCCTGTGTGTCCCCCAGTCACAGCTGTGTCCCCACATTCTGGGGACCCCCGTGTGTCCCCCACAGCTGTGTCACCCACATTCTGGGGACCCCTGTGTGTCCCCCGGTCACAGCTGTGTCCCCCACATTCTGGGACCCCCGTGTGTCCCCCGGTCACAGCTGTGTCCCCCACATTCTGGGGACCCCCCGTGTGTCCCCCCCGGTCACAGCTGTGTCCCCCACATTCTGGGGACCCCCTGTGTGTCCCCCCCGGTCACAGCTGTGTCCCCCACATTCTGGGGACCCCCTGTGTGTCCCCCTATTCACAGCTGTGTCCCCCACATTCTGGGACTCACTGTGTGTCCCCCGGTCACAGCTGTGTCCCCCACATTCTGGGGACCCTGTGTGTCCCCCGGTCACAGCTGTGTCCCCACATTCTGGGGACTCTCTATGTGTCCCCCCCATCACACTGTGTCCCCCACATTCTGGGGACTCTCTATGTGTCCCCCCCGGTGACACCGTGTCCCCCCACATTCTGGGGACCCCCCGTGTGTCCCCCCACACTCTGGGGACCCCCCGTGTGTCCCCCCTGGTGACACCGTGTCCCCCCAGTGCCTGCGGGGCCGCAAGGCCACCCTGGAGGAGCTGCAGAGCGTGCACAGCGAGCGCCACGTGCTGCTCTACGGCACCAACCCCCTGAACCGCCTCAAGCTGGACAATGGCAAGCTGGCAGGTGGGGGTGGCACCCGGCACCCCCCCCCGCCCCGGCCCCGGGGGGGCTCCCCGGGCCGCTGGGCCCCGCCTGGGGCCGCTGGCCCCGCCCTCAGGTGGCCGCTGTCCCCTCTCTCCCCAGGGATCCTGTCCCAGAGGACGTTTGTGATGCTGCCCTGCGGGGGGGTGGGGGTGAGTGCCTGGATTTTGGGGGGTGGGGGTGGGTGAGTGCTGGGTTCTGACCCTGATTTTGGGGGGTGGGGGTCAGTGCTCCATCCCTGTCCTGGATTTTGAGGGGTGGGGGTCACTGCTCCATCCCTGTCCTGGATTTTGGGGGGTGGGGGTGAGTGCCTGGATTTTGGGGGGTGGGGGTGAGTGCTGGGTTCTGACCTGATTTTGGGGGTGGGGTCAGTGCTCCATCCCTGTCCTGGATTTTGGGGGAGTGAGGTCACTGCTCCATCCCTGTCCCAGGTTTTTGGGGGTGTGAGGGTCAGTGCTAGGTCCTGACTTGGATTTTGGGGGTGGGGGTCAGTGCTCCATCCCTGTCCTGGATTTTTGGGGGTAGCGGTCAGTGCTCTATCACTGCCCAAAATTTGAGGGGGTGAGGATCACTGTTCCATCCTTGTCCCAGATTTTGGGATTGGGGGGGTCACTGCTCCATCCCTACTCCAGATTTTGGGATTGGGGGGTCACTGCTCCATCCCTACTCCAGATTTTGGGATTGGGGGGGTCACTGCTCCATCCCTACTCCAGATTTTGGGATTGGGGGGGTCACTGCTCCATCCCTGTCCCAGATTTTGGGATTGGGGGGTCACTGCTCCATCCCTACTCCAGATTTTGGGATTGGGGGTCACTGCTCATCTGCTCCATCCTGCTACCCTCCAGATTTTGGGATTGGGGGGTCACTGCTCCATCCCTGTCTCAGATTTTGGGATTGGGGGGGTCACTGCTCCATCCCTGCCCCACTCTTTGGGCACAGCTGCTCCCTTTTGGCCCCTCCAGGCCTGTTCCTTTTTGGGGGTCTCCGGGCAGCCCCCAAATCCCCTGTGCTGCCCGGGGGGTGTTGGATGGATCAGAGCTGCTCCCAGACCTTGAGAAGCTCTGAGCACCCCAAAATGGGACAGGACCCTGGGTCCAGAGCCCCCCGAGCCTCCCCAGGAGGGGCTGGAAGGATGGGGGGAGGGCAGCGGTGACACGGGGACAGCAGTGACATGGGGACAGCAGTGACACGGGGACAGCAGTGACACGGGGACAGCAGCTCGTCCTTTCTCTTCCCAGCTTTCCACTCATGACTTTCCCTCCTGGATTCTCTGCATTCACTGCCTTGTCCTCCTGTCTCCTCCTGTCCCTGTCCCCATTCCCATCCCTGTCCCCTCCTGTCCCCTCCTGTCCCCTCCTGTCCCTGTCCCTGTCGCTGTCCCCTCCTGTCCCTGTCCCCATTCCCATCCCTGTCTCCTCCTGTCCCTGTCCCATCTCTGTCCCCTCCTCTCCCTGTCCTGTCCCCTCCTGTCCCTGTCCCCATTCCCATCCCTGTCCCCTCCTGTCCCTGTCCCGTCCCTGTCACTGTCCCCTCCTGTCCCTGTCCCTGTCCCTGTCCCTGTCCCTGTCCCTGTCCCTGTCCTGTCCCCTCCTGTCCCTGTCCCTGTCCCTGTCCTGTCTCTCTCTCTCTTGCAGGATCCTCTCTCGATGTTTCTGCTCTCCTGGTTCTGCTCCTGTCCTTGGGGGGCTCCAGCTCTGCTTTCTCTGCTCTGCCTCCCTGCCCTGCTCTGCCCCCCTGGCCCCACCTGAGGAGAATTTGGGGAGCTCACACCTGGCCCCCACCTGAGGAGAATTTGGGGAGCTCACACCTTGCCCCCACCTGAGGAGAATTTGGGGAGCTCACACCTGGCCCCCACCTGAGGAGAATTTGGGGAGCTCACACCTGGCCCCACCTGAGGAGAATTGGGAGCTCACCTGGCCCCCACCTGAGGAGAATTTGGGAGTCTCCTTGCCCCCACCTGAGGAGAATTTGGGGAGCTCACACCTGGCCCCCACCTGAGGAGAATTTGGGGAGCTCACACCTGCCCCCCCTGGCCCCACCTGAGGAGAATTTTGGGGTTTTCTGCCTCTGACATGGCGCTGATCAAAGCGAGATGTTTGGTTAAAATAAAATCAAATCAAATCTAGAAGGTAAAGGAGGGGGATGGGCAGGAGGATGATGGGGGGTGGCTCAAAGTCACCTTGGGCTGGCACAGGACACCGACCCTGATGGCTGCGGTGACAGAGGTGTCCCCTGGTGCCCGAGGTGTCCCCTGTGTCCCCTCTGAGCAGTGTCCCCTCCCCCAGGTGGACAGTGACACCATCTGGAACGAGCTGCACTCGTCCAACGCCGCGCGCTGGGCCGCTGGCAGTGTCACCGAGCTGGCCTTCAAGGTGGCCACCAGGGAGCTGAAGGTACAGGGGGGCTTGGGGGGGTCCCAGGGGGGTGTCACCCCAAAGCTGGGGGGCTCAGGTTGGTGTCACCTCATGAGTGGGGTCCCAGGGCAGTGTCACCTCATGACCAGGGGTTTCCAGGGTGGTGTGGCTGTGTGACCATGGGGACCTGGTGTGTCACCCTGGGGACACTGGCTGTGTCACCCTGGGGACACTGGCTGTGTGTCACTCAGGGGTCACTGGCTGTATGTCACCCTGGGGACACTGGCTGTGTGTGTCACTCAGGGGTCACTGGCTGTGTGTCACCCTGGGGACACTGGCTGTGTGTGTCACCCTGGGGACACTGGCTGTGTGTCACCCTGGGGACACTGGCTGTGTGTCACCCTGGGGACACTGGCTGTGTGTCACTCAGGGGACACTGGCTGTGTGTCACCCAGGGGACACTGGCTGTGTGTCACTCAGGGGACACTGGCTGTGTGTGTCACCCAGTGGACTCTGTGTCCCCCTGGGGACACTGGCTGGGCTCTGTGCCACTGTCCCAGTGCCCCCTGGCCGTGCCAGCTCTCCCTGTCCCCTCTCTGTCCCCAGAATGGCTTTGCTGTCGTGCGCCCGCCCGGACACCACGCCGACCCTTCCACGGCCATGTAAGGATCCTCCCCGAGGGGGGCCCCAAAAGTGACCCCAGAGCACCCCAAAATCCCCCCTGGAGCCGCCCCTGTGCCAGCCCGGGCGGGGGCTGGGGGGGCCTGGGGGTGACTCCCAAACCTGCCCAGGGGATTCTGCTTCTTCAACTCGGTGGCCGTCGCTGCCCGGCAGCTGCAGCAGAGGGGGAAACTGGGCAGGATCCTCATCGTGGACTGGGTGAGTGACACAGTGTCCCCACTGTGTCCCCACTGTGTCCCCAGAGCATCCCCTCTGTCCCCAAAATGCCCCCTCCATCCCCAGGGCCAGGAAAGGGGATTTGGGGGTTGGATTTGGGAGATCCACAGGAGATTTTGGGGTTGGATTTGGGGGAACCACAGGAGATTTTGGGGTTGTATTTGGGAGATCCACAGGAGATTTTGGGGCTGGATTTAGGGGGATCCACAGGAGATTTTGGGGTTGTTTTGGGAGATCCACGGGAGATTTTGGGGTTGTATTTGGGAGATCCACAGGAGATTTTGGGGCTGGATTTGGGAGATCCACAGGAGATTTTGGGGTTGTATTTGGGGGAACCACAGGAGATTCTGGGGCTGGATTTAGGGGGATCCACGGGAGATTTTGGGGTTGTATTTGGGGGAACCACAGGAGATTTTGGGGTTGTATTTGGGAGATCCACAGGAGATTTTGGGGTTGGATTTGGGGATCCACAGGAGATTTTGGGGTTGTATTTGGGGGAACCACAGGAGATTTTGGGGTTGGGGGGAACCACAGGAGATTTTGGGGTTGGATTTAGGGGGATCCCAGCTTCCTGCTCCAGCTCCTCGTGGGACACGGCTGAACCCCCCGGGGGGAGCAGCAGCAGCAGATCCTGAGCTGGGGGGACCCAAACCCGGCTGCTTTGGGCTCTGGGAGGTTTTGGGGTCCCCCCAGAGGTGCCAAAATCCTCTCCCCACACCCTCCCTGCAGGATGTTCACCACGGCAACGGCACCCAGCAGATTTTCTACCGGGACCCCGAGGTTCTCTACATCTCCCTGCACCGCCACGACGACGGGAATTTCTTCCCGGGCAGCGGAGCCGCCGACGAGGTGGGAGGGGACAATGGGGACAAAGGGGACAGCAGGACACAGGAAGGCGGAGGGGGGATGGGCAGGGGCAGCACCCTGGGGCGTCCTGGAGGGTCCAAGATTTTTGGTCTGAAATTCTCAGAGTTTTGTGGCTCAAGTTCCCAGGATTTTGGGGCTGAAATTGCCAGGATTTTTGGGTTGGAATTCTAAGATTTCAAAGCTTGGAAGTCCCAGCATTTTGGGGCCAGAATTCCCAGATTTTGGGGCTGAAATTCCCACATTTTGGGGCTGAAATTCCCAGAATTTTTGGGTTGGAATTCTAAGATTTCAAAGCTTGGAAGTCCCAGCATTTTGGGGCCAGAACTCCCAGATTTTGGGGCTGAAATTCCCACATTTTGGGGCTGAAATTGCCAGGATTTTTGGGTTGGAATTCTAAGATTTCAAAGCTTGGAAGTCCCAGCATTTTGGGGCCAGAACTCCCAGATTTTGGGGCTGAAATTCCCACATTTTGGGGCTGAAATTCCCAGAATTTTTGGGTTGGAATTCTAAGATTTCAAAGCTTGGAAGTCCCAGCATTTTGGGGCCAGAATTCCCAGATTTTGGGGCTGAAATTCCCACGTTTTGGGGCTGAAATTCCCATGTTTTTGGGACTGAAAGATTTTGAGCCTCCTCCCATGGCACAGAGCAGGGGTTGGGACCTCCAAAAGGGGCTGGAACCCCAAACACCCCCCCGGTCTCACCCCATCATTGCCCCCCCAGGTGGGCGCTGGCCCCGGCGAGGGCTTCAACGTCAACGTGGCCTGGGCTGGGGGGCTCGACCCCCCCATGGGGGACCCCGAGTACCTGGCAGCCTTCAGGTACTGTCCCCAAAAACCCTGCCCTGCCTGGGGCTGTCCCCTTTTCCCCCCGAGGGGATCTGACCCCTGTGACCCCTCCCCAGGACCGTGGTGATGCCGATCGCCCGCCAGTTCTGCCCGGACCTGGTGCTGGTCTCGGCCGGGTTCGACGCCGCCGAGGGCCACCCACCCCCCCTGGGGGGCTACAGAGTCTCTGCCAAGTGTAAGGGGCAGGCTCGGGTGGGGTGTCCCCTTCTGGGGTGGGGTGACCCCAAACCACCAGAGCTGGGCCCCCAGGAAGGGGTGGCCACTCCCAGGGAACCACAGGAGGTTTTGGGGTTGGGTTTGGGGGAACCACCAGAGATCTTGGGGTTGGGTTCGAGGGAGCCGTGGGAGATTTTGGGGTTGGGTTTGAGGGGAACCACAGAAGATTTTGGGGTTGGGTTTGAGGGGAACCACCAGAGATTTTGGGGTTGAGTTTGAGGGGAACCACCAGAGATTTTGGGGTTGGGTTCGAGGGGAACCACAGAAGATTTTGGGGTTGAGTTTGGAGAAACCATGGGAGGTTTTGGGATGGGATTTGGGCAGGGGGAGGTGACAGTCCCGGGTTGCCCCCAGGTTTTGGCTACATGACCAAGCAGCTGATGAGCCTGGCGGGGGGGGCCGTGGTGCTGGCGCTGGAGGGCGGCCACGACCTCACGGCCATTTGTGACGCGTCCGAGGCCTGCGTGGCTGCACTGCTGGGCCACGAGGTGAGAGCCAGGCCTGGGCTGGCACCGGCCAGTGCCACCACCCAGAGTGGGCACAGCAACCTGTGACAGCCCTGTGCCACCACCCAGAGTGGGCACAGCAACCTGTGACAGCCCTGTGTCCCCCTGTGCCACCACCCAGAGTGGGCACAGCAACCTGTGACAGCCCTGTGTCCCCCTGTGCCACCACCCAGAGTGGGCACAGCAACCTGTGACACCCCTGTGTCCCCCTGTGCCACCACCCAGAGTGGGCACAGCAACCTGTGACAGCCCTGTGCCGCTACCCAGAGTGGGCACAGCAACCTGTGACATCCCTGTGTCCCCCTGTGCCACCACCCAGAGTGGGCACAGCAACCTGTGACAGCCCTGTGTCCCTCTGTGCCACCACCCAGAGTGGGCACAGCAACCTGTGACAGCCCTGTGTCCCCCTGTGCCACCACCCAGAGTGGGCACAGCAACCTGTGACATCCCTGTGTCCCCCTGTGCCACCACCCAGAGTGGGCACAGCAACCTGTGACACTCCTGTGTCTCCCTGTGCCACCACCCAGAGTGGGCACAGCAACCTGTGACACCCCTGTGTCCCCCTGTGCCGCCATGCCCCATGTCCCCAGTGTCCCCCCGATGTCCCCAATGTCCCCGTTGTGTCCCCTCCCCAGCTGGAGCCGCTCCCCGAGGCCTCGCTGCGCCTGCAGCCCAACGCCAACGCCGTGCGCTCGCTGGAGGCCGTGATCCAGGTCCAGAGTGAGTGCTGGGAACGGGAATGGGGGGCACTGGGAGGGACCTGGAAGGGCATCAGGGGTCCTGGGGGGTTCCCCATCATCATCATCATCATCATCATCATCATCATCATCATCATCATCATCATCACAGGAGGGGGTGCCTCAAGTGCGCATCCACTGCCAAGGGAGCCCGGAAACCTGGGACACCCCAAATCTGTCCTGGGCTATCCTTGTCCTGGACTGCCCCTGTCCCAGGCCACCCCCTGTGCCGGTGTCCCCAGCCCCTCTGTCCCCCTGTCCCTGTCCCCAGCGCTGTCCCCCTGTCGCACAGGTAAATACTGGGGGGCCGTGCAGCGCTTCGCCTCCCGGCTGAGCTGCTCCTTCCTGGAGGCTCAGCACCACGAGGCCGACGAGGTGGAGACGGTGACGGCCCTGGCGTCGCTCTCGGTGGCCGTGATGGGGGACAAGAGGTGACACCCCTGAGGGGACTGTCCCGTGCTGGGGGGTGGCAGCAGGGCAGGGCCGGGCCCCCCCCCAGACTCTGGGTGATGTTCTGGGGGTCAGGACGTGGGTGAGCTCCTGGGAATTCTGTGCTGGCTCCTGGGAATCCCGTTCTGGGCTTTTCCTGAATGAAAACCAACCCAAATCTTCCTGACTGTGGGATGGGGGGTGTCAGCTCCTGCCAGCAGGGTCCCCTGGTGTCCCCTCCCTTGTGTCCCTGTCTCGAGGTCCCGATGTCCCCACGGGTCCCTCACTGTCCCCTCCCTTGTGTTGCTGTCCCTGGGTCCCGGTGTCCCCGCGGGTCCCTCACTGTCCCCTTTGTCCCTGTCCCGGTGTCCCCGCGAGTCCCTCACTGTCCCCTTTGTCCCTGTCCCGGGGTCCCGGTGTCCCCGCGGGTCTCTCACTGTCCCCGCTCCCCCGCAGGGCGCAGGAGGAGCCGATGGAGCAGGAGGAGCCGTGAACCAGTGACAGGATCCCGGTTCCCGTTTGTCCCCCTCACTCCGGACTCCTGGAAGGGACATCCCCGCATCCATGGAGACCCCCGAGTCCCCCCTCTCAATTTGGGACCCCTCGGGAGGGGTGAAACCCCCCCAGCCCTGCGGCACAGCCCCCCCACCCCGATCCGGGACCCTCCTCAGCGGGAAGGGTCAGACATTGGGATGGACGCTCGGGACCCCCCGGGGGCGGCCCCCAGAGCCCCCCCAGTGCCCGGGAGGAGCAGCCCGGGGGCTCCAGGAGCTCCCAGAAACTTCCCGGGCTCCACTCGCCCTGCTGGGACACCGGGACGGAGAAATGCGAGGGAAATTCGGAGCGTCCCGAGGGAAGTTTGGAGCATCCTCAGGAAAGCCGAGAGTGTTCCGAGGAGAAATTGGAGCGTCCCGAGGAAAGCTCGCAGCGCCCTGAGGAGAATTCGCAGCGTCCCAGGAAAAAATCGGAGCGTTGAGGAGGATTCGGAGTTTCCCGAGGAAGATTTGGAGAGTCCCGAGGAGAATTTGGAGCGTGCCAAGGGAGATTCACAGCGGGGCCGGAGCTCGGGCGGTGCCCGGGGGTCCCCCCGCTGCCCCCGGGCTCAGATTCGCGCTGTGGCCGCTGCCAGCGCCGGTGCGAGCCCGGCTCCTCCTCCCGAGGCAGCTCCGGCAGCGATCCCGGCTCCGTTCCATCCCCGGCCCCCTCCCGAGGCAGCTCCGGCAGCGATCCCGGCTCCGTTCCATCCCCGGCTCCTCCTCCCGAGGGAGCTCCGGCAGCGATCCCGGCTCCGTTCCATCCCCGGGCCCCTCCCGAGGGAGCTCCGGCAGCGATCCCGGCTCCGTTCCATCCCCGGGCCCCTCCCGAGGGCTCCGGCAGCGATCCCGGCTCCGTTCCATCCCCGGGACCCTCCCGAGGCAGCTCCGGCAGCGATCCCGGCTCCGTTCCATCCCTCGGCAGGATCCCTCCGTTCCATCCCCGGGGCCGCTCCCGAGGGAGCTCCGGCAGCGATCCCGGCTCGTTCCATCCCCGGGCCCCTCCCGAGGAGCTCCGGCAGCGATCCCGGCTCCGTTCCATCCCCGGCCCCTCCCGGGCCCTCCCGAGGGCTCCGGCAGCGATCCCGGCTCCGTTCCATCCCGGGCCCTCCCGAGGGAGCTCCGCAGCGATCCCGGCTCCGTTCCATCCCCGGGCCCTCCCGAGGGAGCTCCCGCGAGGCATCCCGCTCCTCCGGCAGCGATCCCGGCTCCGTTCCATCCCCGGGGCTCCTCCCGAGGCAGCTCCGGCAGCGATCCCGGCTCCGTTCCATCCCCGGGCCCCTCCCGAGGGAGCTCCGGCAGCGATCCCGGCTCCGTTCCATCCCCGGCCCCTCCCGAGGGAGCTCCGGCAGCGATCCCGGCTCCGTTCCATCCCCGGGCCCCTCCCGAGGGAGCTCCGGCAGCGATCCCGGCTCCGTTCCATCCCCGGGCCCCTCCCGAGGCCTGGCTGGGCTCGGTCACCCCCAAATCCCCTCCCCAGCCCGGGTTCCCCCGTTCCCGCTGCCCAAAGCCCCTCGGGCCCCTCGCTGTCGCTGTCCTGTCGCGACAGGGGTGGAGCCTCCGAGCCCAGAGTTCCATCCCCATTTCCCAATTTCCCGATTTCCCGATTTCCCATTTCCCTGCGTCCCGAGGGGTTTTTCCCCCACAAGGACCGGGCTCTGTCCCCAGGGTGATTTTGGGGGACAAAGAGGGGACAAAGCCCTGGCTGAGCTGGGGGCGTGGGGACAGTTCCGGCTGCGGCAGCAGGAGGAGATTTTGTAAAAAAAAAACAAAAACAAAAACCAAAACAAAAGTATAAATTAAAAAAAAAAAAAAAAAAAAAAAAAAAAAAAAAAAAGGCTTTTGGAGGAATCAAAACTCTTCGTGTGGCCTGGGGGTCCCGGGGGGGCTGGAGGGACCCCCTAAGCTCCATCCTCATTGATTTTACCAGCAGGAATCCACCATGCACAGATTTTTCAGGGCTTTCCCCCAAAAAAGGGATCAGAAGGGTCATTAGGATGAGGTTTTGCTCATTTTAAGGGATTTTTTTTTGCTCATTTTAAATCTTTTTTTCCTCCTCATTTGAAGGGTTTTTGCTCATTTAAAACACAGAGATTTAAAAAAAAAAAAAAACAAAAAAAAAAACAAAAAACGAGACACACCAAAATACTTGAAAATATATTTTTTTAAATATATTTCCCTTCTTTTTTTTTTTATTTCAGCTGGAAGCCGGAGTCTCACTCCACAGACAGGTTTTTTGCCCTTTATTTTTCCATCACAATTTATTATTTGAATGAAGATTTTAACTCCTGAAGTCGATTTTATTTCTCAGTAAAATCCTTCCCGAGAGGCGCCGAGCGAAGCCACCGCAGCCCCGTTTTTAATCAAGTTTTGATTTTTTTTAAGCCCCTCCAAGTTTTTTTTGAAGGCTGCAGTCAACTCCTCAGAGCAGGGAATCCACTCCCATTGCACAGAAAAATCGGGAATTGGGTGGAAAAAAATCACTCTGGGTCTTCCTGTGGCTCCTCCGTGGATTCTCTGGGTGCCCCAAATCTGAACTCCTCCCCCATGAAATATTTGGGGGTCCAGCCTCTCTGAAAAGGGTTTTTTTTTCCCATCTTTTTCTGCCAAAACAGGCTCAATTTTTTTTTTTTTTTTTTTTTTTGCCTGGTTCCCATAAAAGTGGCTCAGCCAAGGGAGGTGCAGGGAATTGTAGGAAATGCGAGGATTGAACACTGAAAAATTCCCCCAGGGCTTTATTGGGGGCATTTTTGGCACCCCAACATTTCCATCGTCCTTTCCCCGCCCCCAAGAGAGTCCAAACCCCCTCAGAATTCCAGAAATGGCCCCAAAATTCCCCAAAATCCCACGGGGTCCATCTTCAGCTTCGATTTCTGATCAATCCCGAGGAACGGGGAGGTTCCAGCAGGGCACATTTGGAGGGGCAGGAGTGGCTGAGGGGGGTCAGCGGCCCCCAAATCCCCCAAAATCCTCTCAAGTGCTCATGCATGGGATCACCGAAATCCATGGGATCACCAAAATCCATGGGAATACCAAAACCCATGGGAACACATCCGTGGGATCACCGAAATCCATGGGATCACTGAAATCCATGGGATCACCGAAATCCATGGGATCACCGAAATCCATGGGATCACCAAAACCCATGGGAACACCAAAACCCATGGGAACACATCTGTGGGATCACCAAAACCCATGGGATCACCAAAATCCATGGGATCACCAAAATCCATGGGATCTCAATCCATGGGAACACATCCGTGGGATCACCAAAATCCGTGGGAACACCAAAACCCATGGGATCTCAATCCATGGGATCTCAGGATCACAGTCTGTGGGATTTCAGGATCACAATCCATGGGATCACAGTCCATGGGAACTCAGGATCACAATCCATGGGATCTCAGGACCACAGTCTGTGGGATTTCAGGATCACAATCCATGGGATCACAGTCCATGGGATCCCAGGATCACAGTCCATGGGATTTCAGGATCACAGTCCATGGGATCCCATCCCTGGGATCTCAATCCATGGGATCACAGTCCATGGGAACTCAGGATCACAATCCATGGGATCTCAGGACCACAGTCTGTGAGATTTCAGGATCTCAATCCATGGGATCCCAGGATCACAGTCCATGGGATTTCAGGATCACAGTCCATGGGATCCCATCCCTGGGATCTCAGTCTCACCATCCCAGCAATGCAGACCCTCCACAGCGGGATCCAAACTCGGGGACCCCCGAGCTCCTTGTGGGGCTCCAGCCCTTCCCCTTCCCCTTCCCCTCATCCCACAGGAATTTTCCTGCCCAGTCCCAGCTCGGGGCAGCTCCAGGAGCTCCAGGGCTTGGCTCAAACCAGGCTCGTTCCTTACCTGAGAGCCCAGGAGAAATTTTAACAAATTCCAGCCCTGAGTTCCTCCAGCAGAGTCCAAACCAACCCAAAGCCGCTCCTGCTGCATCTCCCTAAAAATTCCCAAAGTTTTTGGGGCTTGTGGAGGGTTTGGGGTCGTTCCCTCCTCTCTCCAGGGAGGCTCCTGGGGTTTTTTCGGGTGCTGGAGCTGCTTCCATGGAGGTGGAGACCTGGGGAGAGACAGCGGGGTCAGGCTGGGCTCGGCTTCCCAAAATCCTAAAAATCCATCCCTGGGATGAGCTGCTGCCTCTGGAGCTTGGCATTCCTGGATTTCCCCAGAGGAAGCACCAGGAAATGTCCCCAAACCTGAGTCTGGGGATTAAAAACATCAAAATCCAGAAATGTCTCCAAACCCAAACCTGGGGATTAAAAACGCCAAAATCTAGAAATGTCCCTAAACCTGAGTCTGGGGATTAAAAACACAAAATCCAGAATTTTCCCGCAGATCTGAACCCCAGGAGCCCTCCCAGAGCAGGAATTTGGCTCAGCAACAGCTCCGGGGGATCGAGCCCTGTGGGATCCCAGCCCAGGAAATTCCAGGTTTATTCCAGGTTTACTCCAGATTTATTCCAGGTTTACTCCGGTTTATTCCAGGTTTATTTCCAGGTTTATTCCTGGTTTATTCCAAGCTTATTCCTGGTTTATTCCAGGCTTGCTCCCAGTTTATTCCCGGTTTATTCCCGGTTTACTCCATCCCCTCCCGCTTTGTTTCCTCCTCACTGAAACCTTTCCCTCTCTAAGGAGGAGCCTGGGGAGGGATAAATCAAATAAATCCTGCAGGAATTCACCCCCGGGGTTGGGGGACAGAGGGAAAAATCCCCCAAAAGCTGAAGCGTCCCAGGGCTGCCCGAGGGCTGAGGGAGCTTCGGGAAGGTTTGAGCCAGGTTTAACCCAAAAAAAAAAAACCCAAAAAAGCAAAAAAACAAAACAAAAAAACCCCCAAAACAAAAACAAAAACAAAAACAAAAACAAAAAAACCCCAAACAAACAAACAAACGAAAACCACACAAAAAAAAAAAAAAAAAAAACAAACAAACAAAAAAAAAAAAAAAACCACAAAAAACCCCCAAAAAAACCTTACCGGGAATTTCAGGGTTTACCCAGGGGCTGGAACCTTGGGGGGCGGGGGAGGGGTTTGGGCGAGGTTTAACCCCAAAAAAACAACCAAAAACCAAACCAAACAAACAAAAAAACAAAACAAAAAAACCCCCAAAAAAAACCCCACCAAAAAACCCCCAAATAAATTAAAAACCAAACCAAAACAAAAAAACCCTCACGGGGAGGTTTCAGAGCTGTCCGAGGGAGCCTTGGGAGGGTTTGGATGAGGTTTAACACCAAAAAACCCAAAGAAAACCTCACGGGGGGGTTTCGGGGTTTCCCCGAGGGCTGCGGCAGCTCCGACCCTGCAGGATTTGGGAAGGAGAAGCTCCCGGAGCCCCCCGAACCCATCCCCGCCTTTGTCCAGCCCAGGGCGGGGATGGTGCCGGGCTCGGGCGCTCCCGCAGCTCCGGAGCCTCCCCTGACAGCCGGGGTGAAAAACGAGGGTGAAAAACGAGGATGAAAAACGAGGGTGAAAAACGAGGATGAAAAACGAGGATGAAAAACGAGCTCGCTCCAGACGCGCTCCCGGCAGCTCCAGCGAGCCCCGGCTCCTTGCAGGGGCCATAAACCCGGAGATATTTCCGATATTTCCACATTCCCGAGGGTGGGATCCGTGATTTTATGTCTAGATTAATTTTAACTAATCCGAGGACTCTGCCACGGAGAGCAGCTCGGTCCTCCTGGGTGGTTTTTTTTCTCTTTTTTAATTAAAATGTGGAAGGGTTTTTTTTTTTTTTTTTTTTTTTTTTTTTTGATGGAGAAATTAATCCAGCCACTCTGGTCGCGCCTGTGACAATTCCCTGCGAGCAGCTCGGGATTTTGGGAATGTCCCACAGCCCTCACCTGCCCCTCCAACACCTCCCCGTCCATTCCCAGTGAAAACAGCAGGGAAAAGCAAATTTTGGGGAACCCTCCGGCTTCCAAACCTGCTCTGTTCCAGGAGAAAATCACCCAGAAACAGATTTGCCAGGATTTGAGATTGCCGCAATTGGGATTTTTCGGCAGCTCCTCACCTCTCCTGAGAAGCCAGCCCCCAAATTTGGGTCCAGGACCCCCCTGACCAGTTTAACCAGGGGCTGAATCCGCTTTTAAGGGATTGATTTGGGATGGGGAGGGATCCTTGCTTTCCTGCCTGACTGCGGAGGGGTCTGGGAGGTTTTAAAACAGCTCGAGATGGATTTTCCGAGCAGGAAAATAGGAAATAGGGAATAAAGAATAAATAAGGAATAGCGATGGGAGCTGTTGCAGTGCCCCGGAGCAGCCAGAGGTGTTTATAAATAAAAAGCAAATGGAGCAGCCGCCAGACAAAGCCGATTCCAGGCGAGAGCAGCAATTCCCAAAGGGAAGATTTATCCAAGGTCTTTCAGGAGACACAATTAAGTGAGGGCAACGCGAGAGAGGCGATAAATCCAGCGAGACAAATGAAGGGCGAGGAACATCAGCCCTCAGCCTCTCCCCCCGGCACTCCCAGCCCGCATTTTCTCCTCCAGCAGGGAAAGAAAGCATTTTAATGCGCTCAAGATTCCGCCGAGAAAAGCTGAGCTGGGGGCGGCTTCAAAGGTGATTTCTGTCGCCTGAGGGCTCCCATCTCTCTCTGTCTCCTGGCTGACATCCACACCTCGCTATTCCACCCCCACTTTGAGATTTAATAGTTTCACCATCGCCGTTTCCGTAGGAAACGTGAGGATTGAACGCTGGAAATTCGCCCTGGGTTTTATTTGGGGTCGTTTTGGGCACCCCAACATTTCCATCGTGCCTTCCCCGCCCTCTCCGCGCTCCCCAAAAAGGAGCCCAAACCCCCTCAGAGTTCTCGAAAGGGTCCCAAAAATCCCACCGGGTGCATCTCCAGCCTCGATTTTCGATGGATTCCAAGGATTCGTTATCCAGGGGCTGCTTTCCGTGAGGAAATCCCGGCCGGGTTCGTTCCCTCGGAGCCTTCCCAGCCCGGCACCGCTTCCCCCCCGCGGCTCTTCCCCGGTTTTGGGGCTTTGCCGGGAGAATTCCCCTCCCTCTGCCCCCCCTGCCCGGCTGGGATTGTTCACGGGGACCCCAAAACGCCGCAGGGTGGCCCCAGGAGGGGGATTCCCTCCCCAGCTGGAGGATGGAGCCGCTCGGGATCAAGTTTTTAGGGGATTGATGATGCCGGGAGCTCTCCAAAGTGACTGCGGGGTTTTTTAATCTCTCAGATCATCACGGGAGAGCGGCTCCTGCCAAGAACTGCGCTCAAATAAACAGCTCTGGGAGACGGCGACAGCTCCGGAGCAGCAAAAATGGGTCTGGGGGTGCTGGGGGAGGGGGCTCAGCCTCGCCCACGCCCCCAGGGCAAAGGGATTTTAGTCAGGTTTTGCAGAATTCGGCAATTCACCCCCCCAAACACCCCCAAAACTGGAGAATCCGACCCCAAAATGCCAAACACAAAAGGGGGGGAGGGCACAGAAGAGGGTGGGGGATCCAGGGGGATGTGGGATCTCAGTATCCCGATTGGTCCTGGAGGATTTTGGGGCATCCCAAAGTGAGGAGAAGGGGCCACCCGAGGGGAGGTGACACCGGTGTCACCCAGCAAAGGGCAAGGACAGGATTTAATGTCTGAAACAACAGGATCTGCCCCCCAAAATTGATATCTATACATGAATTTCCAGATTTCCTTCTGGTTGGGAGGGATCTGGCTGGGAAATGGAGTTTAAATTAAATAAATTAATTAAATTAATAAATTAATTAAATTAATAAAATTAAAATTAAATTAATAAAATTAAATAAATAAATTTTATTCTTTTTTTAAATTTAAAATAAATAAAATCCCCTGGGGAGTGCTCAGCACCCCGAGCCAGCGCTGGCAGCTCCACGGCCTCGAATTTGGGGCTGTTGGGTGGCCGAGGAGAGGCAAGAGGAGCCGGGAGACAGCGAGGCTCGCCAGAGCTGTTCCCGGAGCTCCCGGGAATGCCCTCGGGAATTTTCTGCTCCTGCTCTGTGGGAAGTGCCGGCGCCTCGCCGATCCCGCTCCTCCCGTTCTCGATTCCTCCCAGCCCTAAAAATCTGCAAATGGGATTATTCCCCCTCTCAGCATCCTGGGGACGCTCGGGATGGAGCTGAGTCCATCAGAGCAGGATTCCCGTGGGGTCACGGATCCCGTCCTGCCCGCGGAGCTCGGGGACAGGAACAGGACACGAGGCCACCCCAGGGCAGGGCGGGTTTGACACCTCGGCAGCACCAGCAAGGCCAGGACAGGCCTTATTGGGGAATAAAACAGATTTATAAACACCCTTTTAAACCTTTCCCGTTTGGGAATCAGTCCCTCCACGAGTTTGGGACTAAATTATATTTTTAAAACCCCCCTTTTAAACGTTTCCCCTTTGGGGATCAGTCCCTCCAGGGGTTTGGGAATAAATTAGATTTTTAAACCCCCTTTTAAACCTTTCTGGTTCGGGAATCGGCTCGGGAATCGCCACCTCCTCCCTCTCCGGAGTCCGGTGGGACAAATCCCCCATCCCTGGAGCGCCAGCACCGAGCCGAGGGACACGGAGGGGACACGGAGGGGACACAGCAGTGACACAGAGGTGACACAACCACACGTACCCATCTCAGTGCGACGCCGACATGGACCAGGCCCCCTCCATCCTCCACACGGAGAAGGCGTAGCTGAGCCTCTCGTGGGCGAGGAAATTACAGCTGCTGGCGACCTTGTGGTCCAGCTGGTCGCTCTGCAGCACCTGGCACAGGAAGTCGATGTAGCGAGCGGCCAGTTTGAGGGTCTGGATCTTGCTCAGCTTGTCCGAGGGCAGCGTGGGGATGATTTTGCGCAGCTCGGCGAAGGCGTCGTTGAGGGACTGGGTGCGCTGGCGCTCCCGCACGTTGGCGATGACGCGCTGGGCGTGCGCGTCCTCGGGCGGCTGCGGGGCCGGGCAGCTCCGGCTGCGCTTGCCCTGCGGCGACTGGGCTCCTCCGAGCATTTGCCCACCGCGCTTGCGGCCCGTTTTTTTGGGCAGCCGCTCGGCCTCGTCCTCGCTGGTGGCCGCGCTGCCCTCCGGGGAAGGCGGGGAAAGGTTTTCCTCCTTCATCTCCTGGGTTCTTTGCGCTGAGGAGGAGCCGCGGGTGGTTCCTGAGGTGCGGCCCCGAGGGGCTCCCCGAGGAGCGCCCCAAAGCCCCGCTGAGCCCTCCAAGGAGCTCCTTGGCTTCTCCTTTGGGCCAGCAGAGAGGAGGCGCTGGGATGGTTTTGGGAAGGGCTCCTGCTGATAGGGCGAGCGAGCGGGGGCGGACCGGGCTCAGACCAATGCAGGGGAACGCTCTGGAGCTTATGGGTTCCAGATTTCCTCTCTCCCTCCCGCCGCACCCCGAGCCCTCCGGCGCAGATGCTCCGGCTGCAGCCCGGATGTCGCGGGGACGCTCCCGGTGCCAAGCGAGCCCCGGCCAAGGAGCTCCGCGCTGGCTTTGGGCCTTTTGTAAAGATTATTTTTCAACCCGGTTGACCCCACAAAGATTTGTTTGGGGTGGGGGAGGAGGTTTCCACCTATGAGAGAGGCAGGTGGGGATGTGGGGCCGCAGGGGCTGCGAGGAGAGATCGGGAAGTGCCAAAATTCAGAGGAAGGAGCGAGCAAAGGGAGGGCGGCGACCGTAGGGCCCTGGAGGAAAGGCTCCAGTCAAAAGGAGCTTGAGGTTGTGTCCGTTTGTCCATCCGTCCATCCATCCATCCATCCATCCATCCATCCATCCATCCATCCATCCATCCATCCATCCATCTTTTAATCCATCTGTCCATCCATCCATCCATCCATCCATCCATCCATCCATCCATCCATCCATCATCTATTATCCATCCTTTAGTGCATCTGTCCATCCATCTGTCCGTCTGTCCCTCCCTCCCCTGCCTCCATTCCCGGCATCCCACGGCGCCCTTGTCACCCTCACCCATCCCCAAATTCCTGACAAGTAAATCCAGCAGCTCCTGGGGAGAAGGGAAGGGGAAAGGGAACAGGAAAAAGATGGGGAAGAGGAAGATGAATAAGAATTTGAAGAGGAAGGGGAACAGGAAGAAGGAGGGAATAGGAAATGGAAGAAGGGAAGAGGAAGGAGAACAGGAAGAAGGAGGGGAATAGGAAATGGAAGAAGGGAAGAGGAAGGGGAACAGGAAGGAGGGGAATAGGAAATGGAAGAAGGGAAGAGGAAGGAGAACAGGAAGATGGAGGGGAATAGGAAATGGAAGAAGGGAAGAGGAAGGAGAACAGGAAGATGGAGGGGAATAGGAAATGGAAGAGGAGGAGGAAGAGGAGGAGGAAGAGGAGGAGGAAGAGGAGGAGCAGCACCTCTCTGCAGCCCCAGGGGACGGGACTGGGGCAGGATCCGGAGCCCAGGGCTGGGGAGCTGCCACTACTCCAGCTGCGGCCTGGCCTTTATTCCTTCATTAATTCTCTTTTTTTCTTCCTTTTTTTAAAATTTTATTGTTTTCCTTTTAAAAGAGAAAATCAAACAGAATTGAATGGAGCCAGGAGAGGGTTCTGGCCGGGGGAGGGGAGGTTTGGGACCGGGATCCCAAAAACACAATGAGCTTTGAAGTGCAGGAAGGAGCAGCAGCCCCACACCCCGAGGGGGTTTTTTGTCCCCACATTTGGAGGCTTTTGTGGCTTTGCCCTCAAACATTTCAATTTGTTCTTTCAGCGAGTGTTTTTTTGGTTGTTTTTTGGTTTTTGTTTTTTCGGGAGGATGTTGATCCAAACTTCTCATGGAAAGGTCACGAGGCACCAAAGTGGTTTCAGTGACTCCTCCAGCTCGTTGGGTTTTTTTTGGGTTTGGTTTTTTTTTTTTTCTTTTGGTTTTTTTTTCTGGTGCTGCTCTTGACACATCGGGGAAAATTTCAGGCCTTAAAGGGAAAAAAAAAAAAAAAACAACTCAGCCAAGCCCAGCTCATTGACTCATCAATGGGAGATTTGAATTCCCAGTTCCCACCAATTCCTGACCCCTCTGGTTTCCCCTCACATCCATCAACGCCCCAGGAAGATTCTGAGTTTTTTTGGGGGGAATCTTGGAAGATTTTGGGGTTTTTTGGGGAATCTTGGAAGATTTTGGGTTTTTTAGGGGGGAATCTTGGAAGATTTTGGGGTTTTTTGGGGGGGAATCTTGGAAGATTTTGGGGTTTTTTAGGGGGGAATCTTGGAAGATTTTGGGGTTTTTTAGGGGGGAATCTTGGAAGATTTTGGGGTTTTTTTTGGGGGGAAATCTCCACCCAGGGGACAGCAGGAAACAGCCTCGAGCGGTCCCACCAAAAGTTCAGGTTGGATTTTGGGAGAATTCCTGCTGGGAAGGGGCAGAGCAGGGGTGGAGTCCCCATCCCTGGGGGATCTGAAAGTGGAGGTGGCACTTGGGGACACACAGGGCAGTGCCAGGGGAGTGTTTGGTGCTCTCTGGGGGTTTTGTTTTATTTTGCTTTGTGATTTTTTTATTTTCAACCTCGTTTTCTTTGTTCTGGAGGATAAAAATAATCCCCGTGAAGAAAAAAAAAAAAACCCCAGCATTAAAAAACCCTCAAAAAACAAAACAAAACACAAAAAAACCACAAGAAAACCCCCAATACAGAAAAAAAAAAAAAAAAAAAAAAAAACAAAAAAAAACAAAAAATGAGGATAATGCTGATAAATGAGGAAGGGAAGAGCTTTGGGACCTGCAGGTTTTTCCAGTTATGGCAGCCTCGAATGGAAACAGCTGTGGGGAGGCCAAAAATTCAGAGCATTTGGGGTTGCTGAGACAACAAGGGGAATGTGGGGTGTGGGGAGATCGGGCTGGGAAGGGGAACTCGAGGGGAGCTTTGATGTACAGGCTGATGGATGGGATCCAAAACATTCAACCCAAAAAAATCCATCCCAAAAAATCCATCCCAAGAAATTCATCCCAAAACATTCATCAAAAAAAAAAAAATCCATCCCAAAAATCCATTGCAAAAAAAATCCATCCTGGCCTCTGCCTGCCCCATGCTGAGCCATGGGATCCTCAGGAATCAGGAATTTGTGGGAATCAGGAATTTGTGGGAATCAAAGAGGAGTCTAGGAGTGCCCTTAGCAACCAGACAAACATTTGTGGGGGTTCTGTTCCAGCCAGGAGGGAAAATCCTTCTGGAAAAATCCGGGAATGGAGGTGTGGGGAGGGCAGGGGGGGAATTCTGTCCCTTCCCAGAAAATCTTCCCCATGGATCAGAGCCTGGAGGTTGGTCCCACATCTCATCCCTTGTGGTCCTGCTGGGAATTTGGGGCTGGGAATTGGGAGGGAGGAAAATTGGGAATAAAAATGGGGGTTTTTGTATCTTGGGGGCAGCCAGAGCTGGGGAAGAGGGAGACTGGAGAGAACCCACAGGAAATCCCTTGGGTTTCCTTGGGATGTGATCCAAGAGGCTGAGAGAGGGAGGGGGAGAGAGAGGGACAGAGGCATGGAGGGATGGATGGAGGGATGGATGGATGGAGGGATGGATGGAGGGATGGATGGAGGGATGGATGGATGGATGGATGGATGGATGGAGGGATGGATGGATGGATGGATGGAGGGATGGATGGATGGAGGGATGGATGGATGGATGGATGGATGGAGGGATGGATGGATGGATGGATGGATGGATGGAGGGATGGATGGATGGAGGGATGGATGATGGATGGATGGATGATGGATGGATGATGGATGGATGGAGGGATGGATGGATGGAGGGATGGATGGATGGATGGACATGGAGATGGATGGATGGATGGATGGACAATGGAGGGATCCACAGATGGACAGACGGATGGATGGATGGACACAGGATGTCCCCAAGGTTGTCCCCAGGATGTCCCCATGGATTTTCCCATGGATGTCCCCAGGATGTCCCCAGGGCCGGGGGTCCCGTCTGGGGGTGTCTGGCAGGACCCCACTCTGGATCCCAGAGCCGCCCCCAGCCCCCAGCACATCTGGGACACCCCTGGAACCCTCAGAGCCACATCTGGGCAGAGACCAAAGGCTGGGCTCAGCTCCTGGCTGGAGATGAAAGGAAAAATCTGAAACTTCCCTCGGCAGCTGCAACGAGCTCCTGGTGCTGGGGAGGGGGCCCAGGGCCCGAGGGGCTGTGGGATTTTGGGGCTTTGGGGCTGCAGTTTGGGATATTTCCTGCACCACCTTTGCACAGAGATCCCAGCAGCTCCTGGGATGCTCCAGGGGCTCTGGGATGGGGAGGGAAAAGCTCCTTTAGGATGAGCCCGGGGCGGGGCAGCGGCTCCGGGCGGATGCGAGCGCCAGATTTTCCTCATTTTGTCCCAGGAAATTCTTATTGAGATTAAAAAGTGTTTGATCTGCATGGAGAGAGCTGGGGGGGAGGGAAGGATGGGGTGGGGTTGGGTTTCTCTCCCAGTTTTTGGGGGCTTTTTATGGGGCTGGTGAATCAGCTCAAAGCTCGCAGGGTTTTGGGATGCCAAGTTGAATTTTTTGGGGTTTGGGAAAAGGTGGAGGAGGAAGGGATGGAGCCCCCCGGGTTCCTCTCCTGGTTTTCCAATCCAGCTCTTCCATCAGGAATAAAAGGATTTTTTTTTTTCAGGCTGGAGGAATGAAATTGTCCCAGAGTCATGGGGGGTTTGGGGGTTCTCAGAGGGCCACGGAATTTGGGGTTTCCCAAGGGCTGGATTTAGTCGGGGTTTATCCAAATAAAAAAAGGGTAAAAAAAGCATAAAAAGGGGTTAAAAAAAAGCATTAAAAAGGGTAAAAAAAGCATTTAAAAGGGTAAAAAAAAAGCCATTAATAAAGGGTTAAAAAGGCATAAAAAAGGGGTAAAAGCCACTTAAAAGTGGGGACCGTCCAATGACCCCTTTGAGTTCTCCACAAATCCCAAAAACTCTTCCCAAAATCCCAGCCTGGGGATTTTCAGCCTCCTCACTCAGCACTGTGCCCATATTGAACCGTTTTATTCCCTTTGGTCGCTCTCCAAGCTGAGAATTGTCCTAAAAATAAAACCCCAATAACCATTCCCAGTTGTGTGGGGGATTCCTTCCCCCTCCCCTCGCAGCTCCTGGCTCCGTCCCAGCTCTGCCAAGTTCATCCCGACACCAAACCTGCTCCTTTTGGGATCTGCAGCCCCAAATCTCACCTAAATCCTGGTGCCTGTGTGTCCTTGTGTTCATGTGTCCCTCCCTGGGAGCCAGGACACTCCTTTGGGATTTTCCTGCCTCCCTCCTCAGTGGGAACTAAAAGTTTTATTCTTTTCTTCTTACAGTTTCTACTACTAAAGTTTTTGGTTGTTTTTTTTTTTTTTTTTTTTTTTTCTTTTGTGCATTTAAAGCCGAGCTTGTTTTGCTTTCCTCCTAATCCCATCCCACAGCAGAGAAACTGAGAATTGGCAAACCCAAACCACTGCACTCAGGGACTTTTCCTCACCCCCAGACCCTCAGGATGAGCTGGGATTTGGGGGATTTTTGGAATTTTCCCAGCCAGGGAACAAAGGGAAAATCCAGGCTGAGCCAGTGCCACGTCCAGGGAGCAGGGACACCACGTGGGGTGACATCTCTGTGTCCTGCAGGGTTTAGGGACATCCCCATGTCCTGCAGGGTTTGGGACACGCTCCCTGTCCGTGGCTGTGGCACTTGTGACCCTCCTGAATGTCCCTCCAGGTGTGTCCCCAAACACAGCCTGTCCTCAAATCCAGCCTGTCCCCAAGCCCAGCCTGTCCCCAAGCCCAGCCTGTCCTCAAACCCAGCCTGTCCCCAAACCCAGCCTGTCCCCAAACCCAGCCTGTCCTCAAATCCAGCCTGTCCCCAAACCCAGCCTGTCCCCAAACCCAGCCTGTCCTCAAACCCAGCCTGTCCCCAAACCCAGCCTGTCCTCAAACCCAGCCTGTCCCCAAATCCAGCCTGTTCCCAAGCCCAGTCTGTCCCCAAACCCAGCCTGTCCCCAAACCCAGCCTGTCCCCAAGCCCAGCCTGTCCCCAAGCCCAGCCTGTCTCCAAGCCCAGCCTGTCCCCAAACCCAGTTTGTCCCCAAACCCAGCACCACCCATGGGACCCTCTGGAAGCCCCAGGACTCTTCTGGGGTGTCCCTGGAGCTGAGGACACCCCCAAAGACCCACTGGGGACACTCCTAAACCCCACTGGGGACACCCCAGAGCCCCTCTGGGGCCCCCCAGCCAGGATCTGTGTCCCAGCCCCCCCTCTATGCCCCCCAGTGCACCTGGGGGCTCCCCCAGCCCCCGAGGCCCCCCCGGAGCCTTTGAGGCGCCGCTTCCGCCCCGGCACATCTTGAGAGCACATTGGGGAAATTCAAACAACCTGTGGGGCTTCCTTGGGCTGCCTTTGAACCCCTCCAGGGCCAGGAAAAACCGGATCACACCCTGGGGAAGTGCCAAATTCCCCCCCCAGAGGGTCCCAGTGAGGTGTTGGGGGACACTGGGGGTCATTCATGGGTTTAAACATTCCCCCCAAAATGCAGGAGAGGCTCCCCAGATCCTGGAGATTCCTCAGGCAGGGAGGAAGGAATGCTGCAGAGGGGAAAAACAATTCCAGGGCAATTCCATGGAAAAATGGGGTTGGGGTGGGAAAGAACGGGATGGGGTGGGTGGGATTTGGGGGGGCTGTGGGGTCAGGGCAAGGAGAGGGATTTGAGTGTCCTGGGAAGTTTTTAGGAATATTCCCTGTCTGGGGACGGGCCCAGTTTTGGGGTATCTCAGGTGTTTCTGGGGTGTCCCCGTTTTGGGGTGTCCTCATTTTGGGGTGTCCCAGGTGGTTTTGGAGAAGTCCCTGTTTTGGGGTGACCCGGGTGGTTTTGGGGCTGTCTCTGGTTCTGGGTAACCTGGGTGTTTTTGGGGATGTTCCTCGTTTTGAGGATGTCCTTGTTTTGGGGTGTCCCAGGTGGTTTTGGGGATGTCCCCGGTTTTGGGTGTCCCCGGTTTTGGGGTGTCCCAGGTGGTTTTTGGGTGTCCCAGGTGTTTTTGGGGGTGTCCCTGATTTTGGGGTGTCCCAGGTGTTTTTGGGGATGTCCCTGACTTTGGGGTGTCCCAGGTGGTTTTTGGGGTGTCCTGGGTGGTTTTGGAGTGCCTGGGTGGTTTTGGGGATTTTCCCCGCTTTTGAGGTGTCCCAGGTGGTTTTGAGGATGTCCCTGATTTTGGGGTGTCCCAGGTGGTATTTGGGGTGTCCTAGTTGGTTTTTGGGATATCCCAGGTGGTATTTGGGGTATCCTAGGTGGTATTTGGGGTGTCCCGGGTGTTTTTGGGGTCTCACTCGCGCCCCCCCCAAAACCCGCGCTGTGCCACTGCCGCCCTCTGGCGGCTCCTGCGGGTCCTGCACCCGGGGGTGTCTCCACAGTGTCCCCAAAGTGTCCCCACCGTGTCCCCACCCCCTGACAACGCCCCACACCTTTCCCGCGGGAATTTTCGGGCATTCCCGTCCCGGCAGAAGCTCAGAAGTCGCTGAGGATGCTGATGTCGGCGAACTCGGCCCGGTACCGGTGCGAGTACAGGCTGAGCAGCAGCGCCCACTTGAGAGCCATGAAACTCCAGACGCACGAGAGGAAATAACTGCGGGGGTCAGTCAGGGCTGCGGGGAAAACCGGGATTTAGGGGGAAAAAATCGGGATTTAGGGGAAGTCGGCATTTAGGGGGAAATCGGGGTTTAGGGGAATGTTTTGGGAATGGAAATGAGGAAATTCCAAGGGGTTTTTGGGAATGGAAATAAGGAAACTCCCAGTTTTTTGGGAATAGAAACGAGGCAATCCCATCTTTTTTGGACAGATGGGGTGACCTCGATGCCACAGCAGGGCAATGCAGTGACATCCCTTCAGGTATCCCCAAAAAAGGAGCTGCCAGCAGCACCCCAACCCCCCTCCCAGTACTCCCAGTGCCTCCCAGTACTCACACTGGTGCTGGGTGATGGCCAGGGCCAGGAAGGCGCAGAAGCCCAGCCCGGAGAGGGCAGAGAAGAGAATCCCCACGGCCAGGAAGAACCTCAGGCCCTTTAACCAGGTCCTCCAGTAATCCTGCAGGTACATCACATGCGTGATTAGGGCCCAGAGCGCCAGCACACCTGTGCAGGTGACAGCAGGGACATGAGAATGGCACCCAGGGAGGGGTAAAACAGAGATCAACCCCCAGAACAGCTGGGAACAGCTGGGAACAGCTGCACACCTGTGCAGGTGACAGCAGGGACGTGAGAATGGCACCCAGGGAGGGGTAAAACAGAGATCAACCCCCAGAACAGCTGGGAACAGCTGGGAACAGCTGCACACCTGTGCAGGTGACAGCAGGGACATGAGAATGGCACCCAGGGAGGGGTAAAACACAGCTGGGAACAGCTGGGAACAGCTGCACACCTGTGCAGGTGACAGCAGGGACATGAGAATGGCACCCAGGGATGGGTAAAACAGAGATCAACCCCCCCCAGAACAGCTGGGAACAGCTGGGAACAGCTGGGAACAGCTGCACACCTGTGCAGGTGACAGCAGGGACGTGAGAATGGCACCCAGGGAGGGGTAAAACACAGCTGGGAACAGCTGGGAACAGCTGGCCAGGGCAGATGCCGTGGCCACAGCTGCAGAGTCACGGGGGCCCTGACGCTGGCCCAGGGGCTGCTGACAGAGCTGAGCCCCAAACTTCTCCAAAATCCACCTCCCCCACTTCCTGCTGCCCTGGGTTCTGGCGTTTCCAGCCCCACATTTCCCTCAAAAATGGGGAATTTGGGGTTTGGAGTCAGCAAAAAGCTGCTCTCTGCTCAGCCAGTGTGGATGACTCAGCAGAAGTCAAAATGCTGAGTCAAGGTTTGGAGTTCTCACCCCGAAATACTGAGGGCCTCGAGTTCTCCTGACCCTGACCCAGATCTGATCCAAACCTCACCCAAACCTGATCCAAAACTGATCCAAACCTGATCCAAAACTGATCCAAAACTGACCCAAATCTGATCCAAACCCTGATCCAAAACTGATCCAAACCTGATCCAAACTTCACCCAAACCTCACCCAAAACTGATCCAAACCTCACCCAAAACTGATCCAAACCTGATCCAAACCTCACCCAAACCTGATCCAAACCTCAACCAAACCTGATCCCAAACTGATCCAAACCTCACCCAAACCTGATCCAAAACTGATCCAAACCTGATCCAAACCTCACCCAACCCTGTTCCAAACCCTGATCCAGACCTGATCCAAAACTGACCCAAATCTGATCCAAACTTGATCCAATTCTGACCCAAACCTGATCCAAGCCTCATTCAAACTCCAAAGAGCCAAGGAGAGAGGAGCTCACAAGGATCAGGACAAAATCAACTCCAAATTATCCCAGTGCCCTTGGAAGGAGCTGAAATAAATCCCAGAAATTCAAAATAGGGCTGGAACCCATGGAAGGATTCACTCCCATATTATCTCATATTATTCACTATCATATCTATTATTATTCATCATTATTATTATTCACTATCTCACATTATTCACATATTTTCCCATATTATTCACTCCCTATATTATCCAAATATTTGGATAGTATTTGGGTTGTTTGAGCTTTGAAATGAATTTTCCTTCTCTGCAAACATCCAAACAAAAATTGGGACAAAACCACAATTTTTCAGCCTCCTCCTCCTCCTCCTCCTGGAGGGATCCTTCAACCCCAGGGAAAAGAGGGGAGTTTTTTTGTGAATGAGCTGCAAATCTGCAGCAGAGGCCAAAAAAACCCCCAAAAAAACTTCTAAACAAATACAAAAACTGCAGATTTATTTATATTTTCCATAAGGAGCCCCCTGAGTCCAGCATTCCTGCAATGAGCATCCAAATTCCATCTCCAAACACGTGGCAAAGAAAATGAGGGGGAAAAGGAAAAATAACATTAAAAACTCAGTGCCAAGTGCTATAAAATGGTGACCAATTTCAAGATTTTTTTTTTTTTAATTCTGTGTTTACAAAGCCTTCAGTCCTTTTGCAGCTGAACAATTCCCTTTTATCCACTCCAGCTGCAGCAACAGCTGGAAGGAGCTGGAATCCCCAATTCCAACAGGGAAATTTTGCCAGTTTTGTATTTGCCAAATTTTGCCTCTCCTGGGAGATCCCATGAGCTTCAGCTGGGTTTGGAACAGGTGAAAAATGGGGGGATTTCCCTGCCAAAATTGGGGAATCTACACTGAGATATTTTAGGAAAGCAGCTCTGGGAGGAGAGGAATTTTTGGAATATTCTGGTGCTGTACCAGATCTTGTGTTCAGCTCCCACTCTTTTCATTTTTCAGGTGTTTTTGAAATTCCAGGAGTCTCCCTGTGACAGGGTGGAGATGGAATTAAACCCCTGGGACAGCTGGGGAAGGATTTTTTGGGGTGGAGCTGCAGCACCCACCAGGAGTTTCTGTCTCCAACGAGGCTGGCTTTGGATTTGGGATGATCCCAAAAATCCCAAATCTGCATCCTGGAGATGCTGGGGGTTGGGGAGCTGCTTTTTCCAGGCACAAACTGAGGATTTCTCACCCCCAAATCCAACTGGAAGGACTGGAAGGGCTGCTCAGCCTCTGGAATTCCATAATTATAGGGAACTGAGGGCTCCAGAGCCAGCCTCGTGTTCCCTCCATGCAACTTGGATCAAATAATGAAATTTTGACTGTAAAATAACAGGGAATGAGTGAAATTTAGGGCTGATTCCCAAGCAGGAAAGGTTCTCTGGGAGATAAGGGAAAATTCAACAAACTGATTGCAGAAAGCTGGAGACTTCTCAGGATCAGGAGGAATTCTTCCAGCCAGGAAATGTGTGGATAAACATCCTCAAGCACAGACCCAAAGGCACAGCAGAGGCATCAAAAATGAGATAAACATGGACCAAGAGGCAGAGCTTGGCTTAATCAGGGCACTTTAACGAGGATATGCAAATCCTGCTGTCAAAATTCCACTGTCAAAATTCCTCCCTGAACACACAGCAGAAAATCCCTTCATTTGCTCTTTCTCCTGCATTTCTGGCCAAGTTCTCCTCCAGTTTTGTGCCACCCAGCAAAGCAAATTCTCTGCTGAATCCCAGTTTTAAAATCCCAGAATTAAAAATAATTAAAAATTAAAAGCTTTTTTTTTTTTTTTTTTTTTTTTTTCTGAGGGAGAGGAAGCAGAGACAAGCCCAGCCCTGCACCTCACCCCTGGATCCTTTCTAAATTTTCACTTTCTACTGTTCCTGCAGGAATCCAGCCAGGCAAGCCCTGGAGCTGCATTAACCCAGAGCCACAAACCCCCAAATTACCCAGATTTTTGGGCAGTTTTACCCCTGTGGCTCAAACTCTTCTTACAGAGGGTCTGGCCCAGCTGCTTGCAGCACTTGGGGAAATCAAGAGGATTTCTTTGAAAGCCTCAGTGCCAGGGAAGGGGCTCCTCACCCCTCTGCTGCCCTGACCCCCACAGCTCTGACAACCCCAATTGCTGCTCTGACACCCCCCAATTTCTGCCCTGACCCCCCCACAGCTCTGACCCCCCTCAAATGCCCCCTCAGCCCTGAGACCCCCCCTCAAACCTCCCCTCAGCCCCGGGGAAGGGGCTCCTCGGCCCCGCCATCACCTCACGCCCCTCTCACCCCTCACAGGGCTGAGGAAGCTGCTCCTCGGCCCCATCGCTGCCCTCATGCCCCTCACAGCTCCTTCATGGCTGGAGAAGGAGCCCCTCACTCCCGTCTGAGCCCTCACGGCTGAGCAAGGAGCCCCTCACTCCCCTCACGGCTGAGGAAGAAGCCTCACTCCCTCACTCCCCTCATGGCTGAGGAAGGAGCCCCTCACTCCCCTCACGGCTGAGGTAGAAGCTCCTCACTCCCCTCACTCCCCTCATGGCTGAGGAAGGAGCCCCTCACACTCCTCACGGCTGAGGAAGAAGCTCCTCACTCCCCTCATGGCTGAGCAAGGAGCCCCTCACTCCCCTCACGGCTGAGGTAGAAGCTCCTCACTCCCCTCACTCCCCTCATGGCTGAGGAAGGAGCCCCTCACACTCCTCACGGCTGAGGAAGAAGCTCCTCACTCCCCTCATGGCTGAGCAAGGAGCCCCTCACTCCCCTCATGGCTGAGCAAGGAGCCCCTCACTCCCCTCATGGCTGAGGAACGAGCCCCTCACTCCCCTCACAGCCCCCTCAGCCCCCAGCAAGCGTCTCCTCGGCCCCATCGCTGCCCGGCCCCGCTCCCTCAGTGCCATCCCCTCACGCCCCCGGCCCCATCCCCTCTTCCCTCACGCCCCCGGCCCGGTGCCCTCGGTGCCCCTCGGTGGCCCGCGCCTCCCGGCGCCGTACCCGAGAGCCCCCCGGCCGCCGCCGTGCTGGGCTGGCGCAGCGCGGGCACGACGCTCCAGGCGCAGAAGGCCGAGAGGCCGCTCAGGGCACCGAAGGACGCGTAAGCGACACGGAGCGCCAGGGCCCCGCTCAGCGCCATGGCGGCCTCGGAGCGGCCCGCCCACGGCACCGGGACACGCCCCGAGAACGGGAACGGGACACGCCTCGGGACGGGGACACTCCCAGGACACGGGAACGGGACACGGCACCGGGACAGGGTCACGCCTCAGGACAAGGACACGCCCCGGGACAGAGTACCGGGGAACGGGACAGGGCACCGGGACAGGGTCACGCCTCAGGACAAGGACACGCCCCGGGAACGGGGGCGGGACACGCCCGGGACAGGGCACCGGGGAACGGGACACAAGACCGGACCGCGGGAACGGGACACGGGACCGGGACAGGCACACGTCCCGGGCCACGCCCACAGACACCGGGCCACGCCCTCAGGCCCGGCCCCGCCCCGCCCCAGCGCGCCCCCTGGCGGGCGGGAGGACCGAGGAGGGGACACGGCGGGATGGGGGGGACACGGAACACGGGGGGACATGAGGAGAACATTGATGGGGACATGGAAGAACACGAGGGGGACACGAGGGGGACATGAGGAGAACACTGATGGGGACACGGAGAACACGAGGGGGACACGGGGGTCGTGGTGACACCGCGATCCCAGGTGGGGGACACGGGGGCACGGGGAGCGTGTGGCCCTGGGGACATCTCCGAGTGGCTTTCGCTTCCCCCCAGCCCATCCTGTGGGATTGCGGTCTGGGGACACCTCATCAAAATCCTCAAAGACTTTTTGGGGCTTTTCCGTTCCCTTTTCTTTCTTCCCCTTTCTTATTTATTTTTTGGGTTGTTTTTTTAAACATTTTTCCCCTTTCTGAGCCTTTGGCTCTTTCTGAGTCCGGCTCTGCTTCATCCGCAGGGACAAGAAATTTCCAGCGAGGACTGGGGTGAGAACGGGATTTCCCCGTCTATTTTTCATCATTAATTAATTGAGGCGACAGAGGCACCCCCAGAACGCTCTCCCTGCTCTACCCCAGCCCAAAACGGCTTTTCCCGAATTCCCAGGATTCAGCCTCTTCCCAGAGGATTTTTTCTGGGCTCACCCGCTCTAGGTGGCAGCAGCCGCCTTCCCTTTCCTGCTCTTCATCCGCCTCCTCCTCTTCTTCCACCTCCCTTCCCCCCTCTCCATCACCCCCTCCTTGGGGTTTTTTTGGCTGGAAATTCTCCTGGCTGGAGATCCCAATAAAATTCCCCCAGGAGCCGTTCTGCCCCTGAGCTTCCATCCTGCGGCTCCTTTGGGGTCAGCGATGCTGAATCGCAGCCTGGTTCATCCCGGAGCTCGTCCCAAAGCCTCGGGGACATTCCTAAAACCCAGCTAGATCCCTAAAACCTCGGTGACATTCCTAAAACCCCAGTGACATCCCTAAAACCTCGGGGACATTCCTAAAACCCCAGTGACATCCCTAAAACCTCGGGGACATCCCTAAAACCCCAGTGACATCCCTAAAACCTCGGGGACATTCCTAAAACCCCAGTGACATCCCTAAAACCTCGGTGACATTCCTAAAACCCCAGTGACATCCCTAAAACCTCGGGGACATTCCTAAAACCCCATTGACATTCCTAAAACCCGCTGATATCTCTAAAACCCGGTGACATTCCCAAAACCCGATGACATCCCTAAAACCCGGTGACACCCCTAAAACTCAGTGAAATCATAAAAACCCGGTGACACCCCAAAACCCGGGCCCACCCCAAAACCCATCGAAATCTCAAAAACCCCCTGTCATCCCTAAAACCCGGTGACACCCCTAAAACCCAGCGAGATCCCTGAAACTCAGTGATATCCCAAAAACCCAGTGACATCCCTTAAACCCCGTGGCACCCCAAAAATGCAGGGAAATCTCTAAAACACAGCAAGATCCCTAAAACCCGGTGACATCCCAAAAACCCGGTGAAATCCAAAAATCTGGTGACATCCCCAAAACCCAGGGACATTGCTAAAACCCGGTGACATCCCAAAAACCCCGTGTCATTCCTAAAACCCAGTGACATCCCTAAAACTCGGTGACATCTCTAAATCCCAGTGACATCCCTAAACCCCAGCAAAATCCCAAAAACCTGGTGGCATCCCTAAAACCCAGCGAAATCCCCAAAACTCCGTGACTGAAATGTTCCTTTAAAAAGTGGGAAAACAAAACAAAAACAAACAAACAAAAAAATCACCAAGGACAAACTCTCAGGATTTACAGGAACAAATCTGAGGATCTTTCACCTTTTAACCCAAAATTCCTGGCCCCTCAGGATTTTTCCCTCCTGGATTTTTCCAGAACTTTGCACCTTGGCCCTGCTCCCCAGCACCTGCTGGCCAGGTTGCCCAGAGCTGAATTATTTTTTTCCTGGTTCTTGCTCCTGCCCCGAGAGCCTCGGGAACAGCTGGGAAACAGCCGGGATTTACCGGATGAAGGATCCTTCCTCCTCCTCCCTCCTCCTCCTCCTCCCTCCGTGGGGGCTGGAGCCGCGAACAAAAGGAGGAAAATCATCCGGGATGGGACAGCCCTGTTCGCTTCCCGAGAGCTGGGAACAGCCGGGAGTTTTTATCCTGACAGGTTTTTTTTTGTTTGTTTGTTTTTATTTTGTTTTTCCACTTTTTAAAGGAACATTTAAAGGAACACGGGAATAACTGAGATTGAGACCCCGAAAATATCAAAGAGCCAAAGGTGAAAGGAAAAAGGGAAAGTTGAGGAAATGGGGATTTTTCTAGCCCTGGAAAATGGTTACAAATCCCACTTTTGGGAAAAAATTAATTTTCTCTCTCCTCTCTCTGGGTTACTGGTGAGATTCAGTGACTTTGCGGGCTGGGAAAAAAGACTTTTTGGGCTTTTCCAACCTGAAAATTCCACTTTTCTGTGATTTTCTGGCTGCTCAGCTCTCGCTGTGCTCAGGTCTGAGGTGTTTGCAGCTCCTGGGAATTGTTTCAGGAAGAAGCTGAGCAAGCACGGAAAGACCGGGAGAACAAGACACATCACGTTCCCCAAATGATAATGAGGGAATTAAATTAAATTAAATTAAATCGCCTGGGAGGCCAAAACCCTCCTTCCTTCCTTCCTTCCTTCCCCGAGAACAGCATTTCCTCCACGGCAGCAATTTCTGTCACCCAGAAATGAATCACCCCCAGAATTGGGGAATCTGCCTCAAATAATTCCTAAAGCTGTTGTTTCAACCCAATAAAACCCCATGTAATAACGAGGGCTATCACATAATTTTGTGTTAATTCCGGAATTGCTGCTAATTCCGGCCCAATTAGGAGATAAAACACGGCGGCGGAGCCGCTTATTAAATTACAAATCATCCCGGCTAAATCCGAAGATTATTTAACACCGAGGGTTTCGGGAAGATGCTTGGGGAAACTGCGCCGGAATAACGATGTCAGGGGAGCAGGAGCGTTAATCAAAGTAATGAAAACATAAATTAGGGGAGGCTGGGCCGATAAACAGGAAATAAATAGGGTTGGAGGGAGAGGAATCCATAAAGCAGCAGCATTAAAGGATAAACCCGCGGCGCTGGGAGCGCAGTAAATTCCCAACCGTTCTCCCCAGGATTGGATTTTCAGCCCTGATTTGTGGCCGTGTCCTGGAGAACCGGGGAGATGATAAATATGGAAAATTTCCTTCACCCCCAGCTGCCAGCCAAACACTCCTGGGGCACACCGAGAATTCCCAGATTTCTCCTGGAGTTTTCCTGCCGTGCCAAGGGGACAAGAGCTGGCCACTCATCTCCAGGAAACGGCGCCAAAATAGGGGATGGAACAGAAAAATTGGGATTTAACTCTGATTTCTGCCTTTGTGGGGTGAAGGACAGGGGGCAGCAGCGTTTGTGGATCCAGGATCCAGTTTGGGATTTGGGATATTGGGAAGAGATTCCTGCCCGGGATGTTGGTGAGGTCAGAACTCAGCCGGAGCTCTGCGGGATTAATGATTGTTGGAGCACGGAGTGAAAGGAGAGATAAGAGTTTGATAAGGCAGAGCTGGAGCTGCTGCTCCGGGAGATCCAGAGCTGGGGCAGCCTCTGGAATCGGCCGGGAAGGGAAGGGAAGGGAAGGGAAGGGAAGGGAAGGGAAGGGAAGGGAAGGGAAGGGAAGGGAAGGGAAGGGAAGGGAAGGGAAGGGAAGGGAAGGGAAGGGAAGGGGAAGGGAAGGGAAGGGAAGGGAAGGGAAGGGGAAGGGAAGGGAAGGGAAGGGAAGGGAAGGGACTGTGGGGGGCACTGGGTGGTGGAGCTGGATCCCACACCCAGGCATGGGATGGGCGGTCAGTGATGTCCACTGGGCTCAGGGACACCCCAGGGACACCTCACCAGGACTGAGCCCCCACTCTGAACCCCCTCAGTTGGTCCAGTAATGCCAGGACACTGGGCTGGACACAGGCACTGGGAGGGTTGGGATGGGATGGAATGGGATTGGGACAGGATGGGATGGGATGGGATCCATAGGATGGGATGGGCCACCTGCAGTCCTGGGGGGCTGGGGCAGGTGTCCGTGTGTCCCTGTGTCCGTGTGTCCCTGTGTCCATGTATCCGTGTGTCTGTGTGTCCCTGTGTCCCTGTGTCCATGTATCCGTGTGTCCCTGTGTCCGTGTATCTGTGTCTCTCTGTCTGTCTGTCTCTGTCTCTCTGTCTCCAGCTGCCAGGGTGGGGCAGAGATCTCCAGGAGCCGCTGCCTTCCTCAGCCTCTTCCTCCTTCTCTTAATTAACTCTAATTTGCATTGGGGAACGAGTCTGTGCAGGGCCGGGAGGATCCCGGGGCCTGGCCAGGGAATCCTGCCTGGAAAAGCTCCGGGCTCACGGATCCAGCATGGGGGAGTTCTTGTGATCCCAGAGCCTCCAGGAATTCCTGGAAAAGTGCCCAGGAGCTCCCACAGGCAGCAGGGGGGGGTGATCAGGATTGGGGTCCCTGCCCCGCTGCTCAAAACAGATTTGGGGACCCCTGGTGTGACCCCAGAGCCTCTCTGAGCAGCAGGGGAGGCTCAAGGCTCTCTCCCCAAATTCCCTGGATCCTGCTGATGCTTCCCATCCCTGCTCCAGCTGGGGTGGGGGCCGATGTGAAGGCAATTGGAATTTTAAAAATTGGGATTTGTTTCAAAAGTAAAGGCTCCTTTTGGCAGAAACTCCTTTTCCTTCTTGGCCAAAAGTCCCAGCAAAACTCTCCCAGGAGTGCTGGGCCTCGCCCCAGCCCTGCTGCTCGGGCTGGGGGCTGGGGGCACCTCCCCAGGATAAACCATTCCAGGATAAACCATTCCCAGGATAAACCATTCCAGTATAAACCATTCCAGGGTAAACCATTCACAGTACAACCATTCCAGTATAAACCATTCCCAGTATAAACCATTCCCAGTACAAACCATTCCAGTACAAACCATTCCAGTATAAACCATTCCCAGTATAAACCATTCCCAGTACAAACCATTCCAGTATAAACCATTCCCAGTATAAACCATTCACAGTACAACCATTCCAGTATAAACCATTCCAGGATAAATCATCCCAGTACAACCATTCCCAGTACAACCATTCCCAGCACAAACCATTCCAGTCCAAACCCCGCTCCCTTCCCAGCCTCTCTAGGTCCTGTTTCCCACTCCCCCAGGCTGGGCAGGGCAGGGGGACCCCCCAGTGACCCCCAGTGACCCCCAGTGACCCCTGTGACCCCTCTGAGACCCTCCTGTGACCCCCCAGTGACCCCTGTGACCCCCCTGAGACCCTCCTGTGACCCCCCAGTGACCCCCCCCTGCCCCCCCCCGACCCCCTGAGACCCCCCTGAGACCCTCCTGTGACCCCCCAGTGACCCCCTGTAACCCCCTGTGACCCCTCCCCGCCCACCCCCAACACAGCCTCTGCCTGAGCTGCTCAGCAACTCCTGAAACCCCAAAATTCCAGGCCAGGGATTTTAGGGTGCCCCAGGTTTGAGGAGTCGAGACCTCCCCCATCACTGAGCGGGGGGCTCGGGTGTCCCCCAAAAAGCCTGGGGGGTTCCCTCCAGCCTCGGGAGGAGCCACGGGCGGAGCTCCCGAGCCCGGGGCGGGCCCGGAGCGGCGGCGGCGGCGGCGGAGCCGCTCCCCAGCCCGGCCCCGTCCCGAGGAGCCGCTCCCCAGCCCGGCCCCGTCCCGAGGAGCCGCTCCCGGCCCGGCCCCGTCCCGAGGAGCCCGGAGCCGCCCCGGGCCCGCGGCCGCGATGGCCTCGCTCCCCCCGCATGAAGGTGTGCGGGGCCGGGCCGGGGGAGCAGCGGCCGGGGGCTCGGGGGGGAGCGGGGCCGCGGAGAGCGGGGCTGGAACCGGGAACCGCCCCCCCGCCGCCCCCCGCGGGTCCCGGTGCGGACGGAGCGCGGATCTCGGCGCTGCTCAGGAGGATGCACTTGTTCCGGAGCTCCAGCTACGAGGTGCGGCTGGAGGGGGCCGGGGGGAGCCTGCCCCGCATCCAGGGGATCCGCTGGGTGAGTGGGGCCGGGGGGAGCGCGGGGAGCGCGGGGAGCGTGTCCCGGATCCAGGGATCCGCTGGGGAACTGGGGAGAGGGAATCAGGTCCCGAATCCAGGGGATCCGCTGGGGAATTGGGGAGAGGGAATCAGGTCCCGAATCTAGGGATCCGCTGGGGAATTGGGGAGAGGGGATCAGGTCCTGAATCCAGGGATCCGCTGGGGAACTGGGGAGAGGGGATCAGGTCCTGAATCCAGGGATCCGCTGGGGAATTGGGGAGAGGGAATCAGGTCCTGAATCCAGGGATCCGCTGGGGAATTGGGGAGAAGGGGAGAGAGGGGAACGTGTCCCGAATCCAGGGATCCGCTGGAGAACTGGGGAGAGGGGATCAGGTCCCGAATCCAGGGGATCCGCTGGGGAACTGGGGAGAGGGAATCAGGTCCCGAATCCAAGGATCCGCTGGGGAATTGGGGAGAGGGAATCAGGTCCCGAATCCAGGGGATCCGCTGGGGAACTGGGGAGAGGGGATCAGGTCCCGAATCCAGGGATCCGCTGGGGAATTGGGGAGAGGGAATCAGGTCCCGAATCCAGGGATCCGCTGGGGAATTGGGGAGAGGGGATCAGGTCCCGAATCCAGGGATCCGCTGGGGAATTGGGGAAAGGGGATCAGGTCCCGAATCCAGAGAATCTCCCCCGAGTGAGTGGGGAGTGGGAGGAGCACGTCCCGAATCCAGGGATCCGCTGGAGCATTGGGGAATGGGGGGGGTCCCGAATCCAGGAATTTCTCTGAGTGAGCGGGGAGGGGAGATCATGACCCGAATCCGGGGGGTCTCTGCTGCGGGACTGGGGCCAGGAATCTCCCCAGCACCGGGAATCCGGGGCTGAGAGCAAGGGAGGGAATCCGGGCGTGCAGGTGAGGGCATGGGGGGACAGGTGAGGGCACGGGGGGACAGGTGAGGGCACGGGGGGACAGGTGAGGGCACGGGGACAGGTGAGGGCACGGGGGGACAGGTGAGGGCACGAGGGGCCAGGTGAGGCTGCAGGTGAGCTGAGCAGGCTCTGCACTTGCCCCGGGCCCCTCTCGGGGCGGAGCAGAGCGGAACGAGCGGCCAGGCGTGAAACGAGCCCAGGCAGGAGCCCGGCAGGAAGGACATTCCCGAGGGGACATTCCCGGTGGGACATTCCTGTGGGGACATTGAAGAAAAAAAAGCGGAATTATTTTGGGGGGACAATTTTGGGCATTTCCACACCTCACAGGGGTTCCCTCCCTGATCAGAATTTTCCTCGCTTTTTTTCCCTTTCTTCCTGATTATTTTTTTCACTCTGGAATTGTTAGGACTGGACTATGGGGAAGGTTTTTGAGCAGCACCGCAGGCCTGGAGCACTTCTGGGATAAACTGGGTTAAACTGGGATAAACTGGGATAAACCGGGATGAACTGGGATAAACTGGGATAAACTGGGATAAACTGGGATAAATCCTCGCTCTGTGGGGGACACCCAGGGATCGAGGTGAACGGATCCGAGCAGGAAAAAGGGATTTTGTCCCGGCACAGCCGATCCTGGGCCTGAGCGCCTGCAGCAGCACTTTTGTCCCTTGTCCCCATCCTGGGAACTCCTCCGGTGTCCTGGCTGTGGCTCATCCCTCTTGGGGTGCGATCCCAGCGCCAGCAAATCCCTCCTGGCTCCAAAGGACATCGCTCCATCCTTCCCAGGGGACAAGTGCCACCGTGCTGGTGACGAGTGCCACCGTGCCACCCCCGCAGTGTCCCTGCAGAGGACAGGGGAGCCGGAGCGGGTCCCGAGCCCCATCCCGAGGGAACTGAGCCCCATCTTTGGGGAGCCCCGAACCCCATCCTGGGGATCCCTGAACCTCATCTCCGGGGTCCCTGAACCCCACCCCTGAGCTCCCCGAGCCCCATCCTGGGGGTTCCCCGGACTCCATCTTGGGGTCCCTGAACCCCATCCTGAACCCCCTATTCTGGGGTTCCCCAAGCTCCATCCCGGGGTCCCTGAGTCCCCAGTCCCTGAATCCAGAACCAAAATCAGCAGCGAGCTCTGTCCTTGGGGCACAGAGCCAGGCCGTGCCCCGGGCCACGCTCCAAGGACACCAAGAGACAAAAATCCCACTCAAGGACCAGATTCCCGCTTCCTGGCGGGTTCCTCACTGCCAGGGCTGCACTGGAATCACCCAAACCCTTCCATTGTCCCCAAATCTCCTCCCTGGAGCATCCAGCCCTGGGTCGGGCCCTGCAGGACGCCCCCAAGCCCCCCTCCCCACGGTGTGGCTCCGAGCAGCTTCCTAAGGAGTTGCCTTTTCCATCTTCCTGCCCAGGGGACGCGCCGGGATCCTGCTTTTCTCCAGGATTCCGGCAGCGCCGGGCGCTGGGCCAAGGCCGCCAGCGGCCGTTCCGCGCTCGCGGCCGCTTTTGTTTGGGATCCCGAGGAAAACAAGCGCGGCTATTTCGGGATTTACGGCTCCGGAGAAAGTCCGCGCCCATCCGCAGCCTCCGCCGGCCGGGGCTCGGCATCCCCCGGGACTCCCGGGATGGGCTTGGGACCCCCGGGATGGGCTTGGGATCCCCGGGATGGGCTTGGGATCCCCGGGATGGGGTTTAGGGACCCCCGGGATGGGGTTTAGGGACCCCCGGGATGGGCTTGGGACCCCCGGGATGGGGCTCAGGGAACCCCGGGATGGGGCTTGGAACCCCCGGGATGGGCTTGGGATCCCCGGGATGGGGTTTAGGGACCTCCGGGATGGGGCTTGGGACCCCCGGGATGGGGCTTGGGACCCCCGGGATGGGGCTTGGGATCCCCGGGATGGGCTCGGGACCCCCGGGATGGGGCTCGGGACCCCCGGGATGGGGCTCGGGGAACCCTGGGATGGGGTTTAGGGACCCCCGGGATGGGCTTGAGACCCCCGGGATGGGGTTCGGGGAACCCCAAGATGGGGCTCAAGGACCCCCAGGATGGGGGGGAGATTTGGGATTTGGTGCTGGATTCAGGATTTGGATGCTGAGTGCTGGCTACAGGATTTGAGTGCTGGGTTCAGAATTTGGTTGCTGGATTCAGGATTTGGGTTCTGCATTCAGGATTTGGGCTCTGGAATCAGGATTTGGGCTCTGGAATGAGGATTTGGGCTCTGGAATGAGGATTTTTGTTCTGCATTCAGGGTTTGGGTTCTGGGTTTGGGATCTGAGTGCTGGATTCAGGATTTGGATTCTGGGCCCAGGATTTTGGTTCTGGATTCAGGATTTGGGTTCTGGGCCCAGGATTTGGGTTCTGGATTCTGGATCTGAAAGTTAGGGAGCTGCCCCCTCACCTGAGGGACAGCAGAGCCCCTCTGGGGGACCAGGACAGCGCTCACCTGCACCCAGGGGTGACACAAACCTCGCGCACCCCGGGGTGACAGGCAGCTCTGGGGTGACACCCCCGTGTCCCCGCAGCCGCCTCCCGCCTCCCGCTCGCAAACATTTGCTCGGAGCGGCTCCCGCTCGGCTGCGTTTGCAGAGCGCCTGAGTCACCGCGTCCCTGCCTTGGGGACAGCGCGGCCAGGCCACGAGCGGGGTGACAGCCGAGGTGACAGCCCGAGGTGACAGCCGAGGTGACACCGAGGTGACACCGAGGACCCGGGACCTGCGGCGTTCCCAGAGCCGCCCGTTCCCCGCCCGCTCCTCGAATTCCTCCTGGGCCGAGCTGGAGGCTCAGCCTCGAGGGTCCTGCACTAATTAACTCCTGTCCTCGGCTCCTTTAATTGGGCTTTGTGTCCGGAACCGCCCCCTGCGCTGGGATCGCTCCAACCTTCCCTGCCTGGTTCCCACAAACCCCGGGAAAACCCACAAATCCCGTGGGGATCCCGGGGAAATCCCGAAAATCCCGGGTGGATCCCGCAGATCCCAGGGGGGAATCCCGAAAATCCCGCGACTATCCCGCAGACCCCGGGGAAATCCCTGGAGCCGCCGCTTTTTGGGTGCCCTCCCTGGGAGCTGCGGAGCCGGGAATAGCCGGAGGGGACCCCAAACCCCCGCTGGCCGTGCCCCGTGCCGGGTGAGCGCTCCCGGGGCCCGGAACTGGTCTGACGGGTGCGGGCCGGGCTTGTTTATCCAGGGCCGTGGCCAGGAGCGAGCCCGGGCCCCGCGGGCACCGCGGCTCGGCCACCTTTGCCCCGCGGAGCGGGCGGGGCTGCGGGAACGGGGGCTTTGGTTTCACCTGGAGCATCCCCGACGGGGAGAGCTGGGGGAAAATGAGATCCAGAGAGGGGCTGGAGTCAGGATCTGTGTGCGGGATTCAGGAAATCGGTGCTGGGGTCGACAACTGGGTGCTGGGCTCGGGATTTGGGTGCTGGGCTCGGGATTTGGGTGCTGGGTTCGGGTTCTGAGTGCTGGATCCAGGATTTGGGTGCTGAGTTCAGGATTCGGGTTCTAGATTAAGAATGTGGGTTCTAGATTCAGGATTTGCATTCTGTATTCAGGACTTCGGGTTCTAGATTCGGGATTTGAATGCTGTACTCAGGATTCGGGTTCTAGATTCAGGATTTTGGGTTCTAGATTCAGGATCTGGGCACTGGGGAGCTGCCCCCCCCCACCTGGTGAGGATCTGGGGCCTCTCTGGGGGTTCCAGGAACCCCCCCCCCAACCCTCAGTGGGGTGAGGGGGGCACAGCAGACCCCCAACCCCCACCCCCCCTTTGGTTTTCCAGACCCCCCTCCTGGACTCGGAATCCAGCCTGGACTATGGACACAGCATCACCCAGGTGGGGGGGGAGGGGCGGGAACGTGAATTTGGGGAGTCTGGAGGGGTGAGGGGGGCGGGAGCACCCCAATATTCTGTGGGGCCGGAGCACCCCCACATCCCCTCTGGGCTGGTCACTCCCTGGGCTCGGCCATTCCTGGGGTGGCCGATGGCGACCCGGGGTCACTGTGGGGACAAGTGACAGCCCCACCCCGCCCTCCCCCCCAGGCATCCTCGGAGAAGATTTGGCGAGCGGGGAAGCTCCTGCTCGCCCACCTGAGCCGCTCCCGGCCCGGCCTCATCCGCGACCACAAACATCACCTGCGGCACCACCGGTGCGGGGGCGAGGGGCGAGGGGGGCTCTGGGGGTGCCGTCAGGGGTTCTCCGCCCCGGTTCTGGGGGTGCTGTCAGGGTTTCCCCGGCTCCGGGGGTGCTGTGAGTTGTTCTCTTCCGCTCCGGGGTTGCTCTCAGGGCTCCCCCCAAGTTTGGGGGTGCTCTCCCTGTTCCCCCCGGCTCCGGGGCTGCTGTCAGGGCTCCCCCGGCTCTGGGGTTGCTCTCAGGGCTCCCCCCAGGTTTGGGGTTGCTCTCAGGGCTCCGCCGGCTCCGGGGTTGCTCTCAGGGCTCCCCCCAGGTTTGGGGGTGCTGTCAGGGTTCCCCCCGGCTCCGGGGGCGCTCTCCGGGGGTTCTCACCCGCCGCCCCCTCCCCAGGCAGTGCTGCTCGGGGAAGGCGCTGGTGGATTGGCTGCTGAGCTCGGGCGCGCTCCCGACGCGCGGCCAGGCCGTGGGCATCGGGCAGGTGCTGCTGGACAGCGGGGTGCTGACCCACGGTGAGAGCCCGGGGGGCAAATCTGGGGGGCTCCGGGGGGATGCTCAGCGCCGAGCTGACCCCGCTGTCCCCCGCAGTGAGGCAGGAGTGGCATTTCCAGGACAAGGAGACTCAGTTTTATCGCTTTGCCGAGCTGGAGCTGAGCCCCGAGCCGGGCGCGGCGCCGCGGGACCCCGAGGAGCTGCTGGAGGCTTTGGGGTTCCTGGCGCAGCTGGGCCCCGACGCGCTGCTCGCCACGGCCCTGCGCAAGCCGTGAGTGCCCGGGGGGGCCTCTGCACCTTCCGGGCTCTTTTTGGACCCCCTGGGATCTTTTTTGGACCCTGCTCGGGGGGTCTGGAGCAGCCAAGGCGCTGCTGAGGGTGGGGTGACCCAAAAATGTCACCCGGGGAGGGGAGGGGGATGGAGAGGGGGGCATTGAGCGGGGGTCCCTGACCAGGGGTGACCCCCCCGCCCCTCCCAGGCCTGCCCAGCGCACGCAGGACGAGCTGGAGCTGATTTTTGAGGAGCTGCTTCACATCAAAGCCGTGGCTCATCTCTCCAACTCGGTGGGTGCGGCCGTGTCCCCAAATCCTGCGGGGTCGCGGTGTTGGGGTGTCCCCTGGTCCCCAAATCCTCCCGATCCCATCACATCCCGTCCAGGAATCCTCCCCTGCTCCCCAGATCCCGCGGGGTCGGGCTGTCCCCTGAGCCCCCAAATCCTCCCGATCCCATCACTTCCTGCCCAGGCACCTCCCCTCTCCCCAAATCCTCCTGCCCCCTTTCCTTCCCACCCCGCCATCCTCTCCCGTCGGTCTCGGTGCCTCCCCCGGCCCCTCCCCCCGCATTTCCGGTGCCCCGTGTCCCCTCCCGGCCCCGCCGGGGGTGACAGCGCTGTCCCCTGGCGCAGGTGAAGCGGGAGCTGGCGGCCGTGCTCATGTTCGAGGGGCACCAGCGCGCGGGCACCGTCCGTGAGTCGGGGGGGCCCTTCCCAAAATTGCGGGTTTTCCACCCCCGGGGACACCGGAGGTTTCCAAAAATTGTGGATTTCCCCCGGTGTCGCAGTGTTCAGCCAAGGGGACAAAGGCACCTCCTGGTACATCATCTGGAAGGGCTCGGTCAACGTGGTCACCCACGGCAAGGTGGGCGTGTCCCCGTGGGGGGGACACAGGACACTCTGGGGACACTCTGGGGACAGCCCAATGTCACCCCAGTGTCACCCCAGTGTCACCTCAGTGTCACCCCAATGTCACCTCAATGTCACCCCAGTGTCAGCCCAGTGTCACCCCAATGTCACCTCAATGTCACCCCAGTGTCACCTCAATGTCACCCCAATGTCACCCCAATGTCACCCCAGTGTCACCCCAGTGTCACCTCAGTGTCACCCCAATGTCACCCCAATGTCAGCCCAGTGTCAGCCCAGTGTCACCTCAATGTCACCTCAATGTCACCCCAATGTCACCTCAATTTCACCTCAATGTCACCCCAATGTCACCCCAGTGTCACCCCAATGTCACCCCAATGTCACCCCAATGTCAGCCCAGTGTCAGCCCAGTGTCACCTCAATGTCACCTCAATGTCACCCCAATGTCACCTCAATGTCACCAATGTCACCCCAATGTCACCCCAATGTCACCCCGGTGTCACCCCAGTGTCCCACCCCTCACCCCCCGCCTGTCCCCAGGGCCTGGTGGCCACCCTGCACGAAGGGGACGATTTTGGGCAGCTGGCGCTGGTCAATGACGCGCCGCGGGCGGCCACCATCCTCCTGCGCGAGGACAATTGTCACTTCCTGCGCGTGGACAAGCACGACTTCAACCGCATCCTCAAGGTGGGGGCTCCGTCCCGGGCGGGTTTTGGGGGGGAATTCCGGGAATTCCGGCGGGGCTGAGCCGGGATCGCCCCCGCAGGACGTGGAGGCCAACACGGTGCGGCTGAAGGAGCACGGCAAGGTGGTGCTGGTGCTGCAGAGGGACCTGCAGGGCGGCGGCGGCCAGGCGGGCTCGGCGCGGAGCAGCAGGTGGCACTCCTGTCCCCTTGTGGCAGGTGACACCCCTGTCCCTGTCCCCTTTATTGCAGGTGACACTCCTGTCCCTGTCCCCTGAGCAGCAGGGGGCACTCCTGTCCCCTTGTGGCAGGTGGCACCTCTGTCCCTGTCCCCTTTATTGCAGGTGACACCCCTGTCCCTGTCCCTGAGCAGCAGGTGGCACTCCTGTCCCCTTGTGGCAGGTGACACCCCTGTCCCTGTCCCCTGAGCAGCAGGGGGCGTCTCTGTCCCCTTGTGGCAGGTAGCACCCCTGTCCCTGTCCCCTTTATTGCAGGTGACACTCCTGTCCCTGTCCCCTGAGCAGCAGGTGGCACTCCTGTCCCTGTCCCTGTCCCTGTCCCCGTCCCCGTCCCCGTCCCTGTCTCCGTCCCTGTCCCCGTCCCTGTCCCTGTCCCCTCCCAGCCCCGCTGCTTCCCTGCCCTTCCCCTCGGGGCACTTTTGGGGCGGAGCAAAGGGACAGGAGCGGTGCCACCAACCCCTGACCCTGCTCTCGGTCACAGTGTCCCCAACCCCTGACCCTGCTCTCGGTCACAGTGTCCCCAACCCCTGACCCTGCCCTCGGTCACAGTGTCCCCAGCCCCTGACCCTACCCTCGGTCACAGTGTCCCCAACCCCTGACCCTGCCTCGGCCCCCGCGCCCCGCGTGTCCCCCGCAGGTACCTGGTGATGGCCGGGACCCCCGAGAAGATCCTGGAGCACCTGCTGGAGTTCATGCGGCCCGATGCCACCCTCTACGACCCCGTGGGTGCGTGCGAGTGTCCCCTGTGCCGGGGACAGTCCCAAAGCCACCCGGGGATGGTGTCCGACCCCAAACCCTGCTCGTCCCACCCTGGAATCGCTCAAAATTCCCCAAAATGCGGCAGCTCCGGGGCGGGGAGCGGCGCCTCTCGGTGTCGCTGTGATTTCCGAGAGGAGAAACCCGAGCGAGCCGGGAGCCAGGAGATGTCCCCAGAGGGTCACAAATCCCAGCCAGTGTCACCGGCGCTGCCTTGGGGACAGCTCCTGCCACCCCCTTCCCACCCCCGGCGCCGACCCAACCCCTCCCGAGGTGTTTAGGGACAAAATCTGTCCCCGCTCTGTGCTGGGGACAGCCCCAGGCTGCCGTCCCTGTGTCCTCAAGGTGCTGGGGACAGCGGTGACCATTTGGGACAGCAGTGACAGAGGGGACAGCAGTGACAGAGGGGACAGCGGTGACCATTTGGGACAGCAGTGACAGAGGGGACAGCAGTGACAGAGGGGACAGCGGTGACCATTTGGGACAGCAGTGACGATTTGGGACAGCAGTGACAATTTGGGACAGCAGTGACAGAGGGGACAGCAGTGACGATTTGGGACAGCAGTGACAATTTGGGACAGCAGTGACACTCGCTGCTCGCCGCAGACACGCTGCTGGGCGATTTCCTGCTCACCTACACCGTGTTCATGCCGACCTCGCAGCTCTGCCGGGCCCTGCTGCACCAGTATCCTTCTGCTGCGGGAACTGGGGGACACTGGGGGACACTGGGATGTGCCACCCGCTGGGGACACGCTCAGCTCGCTGGCGGGGGAGCCCCAAATCTCCTTCCCGAGCCCTTGGGCGCATCGCCATCCCCCGGGGTGACACCCGCGGGGTGTCCCTGCCCCTCTGGCGTGTCGCTGGTGTCCTTGACTGGTCCCAGTTTCCGCGCGGAGCCGCTGGAGGGCTCGGAGCAGGACAAGGCCGCCTATTCCCTGCGCAAGCGGCGGAAAATCCTGCGGCTCGTCAGCCAGTGGGTGCTGCTCTACGGGCGGCTGCTGCAGGGCGACCGCAGCACCACGGCCCTGCTGCAGGTACGGGCGAGGGGACGCGGCGGGGACACGGCGGGGACACGGCCGGGACAGCTCCGAGCTCAGCCCCGCGCCCGCTGTCCCCCCAGAACCTGGCGGACCTGGCGAGCCGGGACCCGCAGCTGGGCGGGCTGGGCCAGGAGCAGGGCCAGGAGCGGCGGCGACCCCGAGCGTGAGTCCCCCCGGTGTCCCCCAGTGTCCCCCGATGTCACCGCGGGTGCCCGGGTCCCTCCCTGGAGAGGAACTTTTGGGGCGTCATCTTGTCCCCGGGGTGGGGGGTCCCGGCCGTGGGGAGGGTGTCACACGCAGCGGGCTCGTGGGTGGCCAAAATCCTGGGAGTGACCCAAATCCCGGGGGTGACCGTAATGCCGGGGGTAGCCAGAATCCCGGGAGTGACCCCCGAATCCCGAGAGTGACCCCCGAATCCCGGGAGTGACCCCCGAATCCCGGGAGTGACCCCCGAATCCCGAGGGCGGCCGCTCCCGGTTCGGTTCCCAGCGGGAGTTTTTCTCCATCCTCGCCCTCCCCTCCCTCAGGCTGGAGAACGGTGACGGCAGCGTGTCCCCCCAACCCAAGGTAGGGACCCCCCGAGGGTCTGGGTCCCTCTGGGGACATCCCCCGGGGGGGCGCTGGCTGAGCCCCCCCTCTGCCCCCCTTCCCCAGGCCCGGAGTTCGGGAATTTGGCCCGGGAGCCCCGAGGAGCCGATCCTGGACAGCACCAGCGCCTTGAGGGCGCAGGACAAAGGTACTGCCACGCGCTGGGGACTGTCCAGCTCGCCGTGGGGACACCGAGGTCACTTTCGTCCCCTCCCAGTGCCCTACGAGATCTTCAGGGCTGACCATTCGTGCCTGGTGCCGGTGCTGCCCGTGAACGCCTCGGTTCGGGACGTGCTGCGGGCGCTGGCGCCGCGGCTGGGCCGGGACCGGGAGCACGTCCTGGTCAAGGTGAACTCGGCCGGAGGTGAGCGGGCTCCTCCGGGGTGGCTTTGTGCTGTGGCCAGCCGGGCTTTGTCCCCTCTGCCAGCCGGGCTTTGTCCCCTCGGCCCCATGTCCCCAGCCCTCCCCTCCCCGCAGACAGAGCCGTGCTGCCGCAGGACGCCGTGGGGGTGTTCACGGCGCTGGGCCTCAACGAGAGGCTCTTCGTGGTCAACGTGGATGAGTTGGGCAACCTGGTGAGTGCAGGGTGGGGGTCCGGGCTGGGCAGATCCCCCAGAAAGGGTTGGGGGCTGCGGCGCCTCGGTTTGGGGTGTCCAAGGCTGGACTCAGCGGGGTTTGCTGAGGGCGGGAGGGGTCAGGGGTCTTCTCCCGTGGCCAGACCCCCCACCCGGAGCAGCTGGGCCCCCACGCGGGCTCCTGGGACACGCTGGACCTGATCAGCTCCAAGGAACTGGCCAGCCACCTCACGGACTACGACTGGAACCTCTTCAAGAGCATCCACCAGGTCTGGAGCGCACGGGGGGTGTTCTGGGGGGGTCTGGGCACCCCCCAGGGATCGGGACACCCCCGAGGGATCGGGACACCCCCAGGATCGGGACACCCCTCAGGGATCGGGACACCCCTCAGGGATCGGGACACCCCCAAGGACCGGGAAACCCCCAAGGACCGGGACACCCCCAGGATCGGGACACCCCTCAGGGATCGGGACACCCCTCAGGGATCGGGACACCCCCCAGGGATCAGGACACCCCTCCGGGTCGGGTCTCCCCTCACCCGCCGCCCCTCGCAGGTGGAAATGATTCACTACATCGTGGGCCCGCAGCAGTTCCACGAGGTGGCCACGGCCAACCTGGCGCGGGTGCTGCGGCGCTTCAACGAGCTGCAGTTCTGGGTGGCCACCGAGCTGTGCCTGTGCCCCGAGCTCGGGCGGCGAGCGCAGCTCCTGCGCAAGTTCATCAAACTGGCGGCGCAGTGAGTGCCCGTCCCTGTCCCCGTCCCTGTCCCTGTCCCTGTCCCTGTCCCTGTCGTCCCTGTCCCTGTCCCTGTCCCCGTCCCTGACCCGTCCCCGTCCCCGCCTGCAGCCTCAAGGAGCAGAAGAACCTGAATTCCTTCTTCGCGGTGATGTTCGGTGTGAGCAACACGGCCGTGACCCGGCTGGCCAAGACCTGGGAGGTGACAGCGAGGGGACAGCGAGGGGACAGGGGGGAGACAGGGGGGGACGGGGGGGATAGGGGGGGACAGGGGGGACAGGGGGCGTGGGACAGGCGGGTCCCAGCCCCGTGTCCCTGTCCCTGTCCCTGCGCAGAGGTTGCCCCACAAGATCAGGAAGCTGCACTCGGCCCTGGAGAGGATGCTGGTGAGCGCAGCCCCCCCTGTCCCGTGTCCCCTTTCCTGTCCTGTGTCCCATTCCCGCCCCATTTCCCCTTTCCTGTCCCATATTCCCTTTCTTGTCCCGTGTCCCCTTTCCTGCCTCTTGTCCCCTTTCCTGCCCCGTGTCCCCCATGTCTCCCACCCCATGTCCCCCTTTCCCACCCCGTGTCCCTTTCCTGCCCCGTGTCCCCCTTCCCGGTGGGATTTGCCCCTGGAGCAATGGGGGAAGGGAGTGCTGCTGTCCCCCTCGTGTCCCCTCCATGTCCCCCCGTGTCCCCCTCGTGTCCCCCCAGGACCCGTCGTGGAACCACCGTGTTTATCGCCTGGCCGTGGCCAAGCTGAGCCCCCCCATCATCCCCTTCGTGCCCCTCCTGCTCAAAGGTGGGTGCCCGCCTTTGGGGACCCCTCTGGGTGTGTCCGGCTCTCCCGGGGGGCCCCTCTGATCCCCAAACCCCCCCAGACATGACCTTCATCCACGAGGGGAACCGCACGCTGGCCGAGAACCTCATCAACTTCGAGAAGATGGTGAGTGGGGGGCGGTGACCCCTCCGTGTGCCCCTGGCCCGCAGAGCTCTGCCGCTGGAACGGCCGGGGGGGGTCACAGCCGTGCCAGGGACAGAGATTTTGGGGGTGACCCCTGTGCCTCACCCACAGCACATGATGGCCAAAACCGTGCGAGTCCTGCAGCGCTGCCGGGGCCACGCGCACGGTGAGAGCGCCGGGGGGGCTGGGGAGGGGCTGGAGGGTCCCTGGGGAGGGGCTGGAGGGTCCCTGGGGAGGGGCTGAGTGTCCCTGGGGAGGGGCTGGAGGGTCCCTGGGGAGGGGCTGAGCCTTTGGGGAGGGGCTGGAGGGTCCCTGGGGAGGGGCTGAGGGTCCCTGGGGAGGGGCTGAGGGTCCCTGGGGAGGGGCTGAAGGGTCCCTGGGGAGGGGCTGAAGGGTCTCTGGGGAGGGGCTGAGGGTCCCTGGGGAGGGGCTGAGTGTCCCTGGGGAGGGGCTGGAGGGTCCCTGGGGAGGGGCTGGAGGATCCCTGGGGAGGGGCTGAGCCTTTGGGGAGGGGCTGAGTGTCCCTGAGGGGCTGGAGGGTCCCTGGGGAGGGGCTGAGCCCTTGGGGACAGCCATGAGCCCCCTCCTGTCTGTCTGTCCCCCCAGCCCCGCTGTCCCCGCTCCGGACCCGCTCCTCGCACCGGCCCGAGGACGCCAAGGCCGTCAGGATCTCCACGTGTACGAATTCATCGATCCCACCCCAATCCCAGTCCCGGGGCACCCCCAAATCTCTGTGGGCATCCCTGAGCTGAGGGGGGGATCCATGGGGGGATCCCTGAGCCAGCCCTGGGCGGTTTGGGGAGGTTTGGGGGTGACAGAGGCAGTGCTGGGGGATCCGGGGGCTGGGGGATCCTGCAGGGCTGTGCTGGGGGGGACGGAGGGGACCCCAACCCTGATCTCGTCCCTCCCCCAGGCTCGGAGCAGTCCCTGAGCGTGAGGAGCCCCGTGAGCACCTGGGCCTACCTGCAGCACCTGAGGGCCATCGACAGCCAGAAGGAGCTGCTGAGGCTGTCCCGGGACCTGGAGCCCTGAGGGGCCTGGGCTGGAGAGGGGCTGGGGGCTCGGATGGAGGAGGGGCCTGGAGCAGGGATGGGGCCCGGAACGGGGATGGGGGCCCTGAGTTGGGAATGGGGGTCCAGAGCAGGGATGGGGGCCCAGAGCAGGGATGGGGGTCCAGACCGAGGATGGGGGTCCTGAGTTGGGGATGGGGCTCAGACCAAGGATGGGGGCCCTGAGTTGGGGATGGGGGCTCAGAGTGAGGATGGGGGCCCTGAGTTGGGGATGGGGGCTCAGAGTGAGGATGGGGGTCCTGAGTTGGGGATGGGGGTCCCGACCAAGGATGGGGCCTGGAGCGGGATGGGGTCCAGACCAAGGATGGGGGCCCAGAGCAAGGATGGGGGCTCAGAACGGGGTGGCAGCCCGGACCGAGGGCGCAGCGGAGCCGCCCGGCCCCGTCCCGGCCGCCCCCCTGGGCAGCGCTGGAGCGCCCCGGCCCCGTCCCGGCCGCCCGGGCAGCGCTGGAGCCGCCCCGGAGCTCTGGCACCGCCGCAGAGCCGGCCCCGTGCGGCCCTGGGCCCGCTGAGCTCCGGGCAGGCCAGAGCAGAGCAATAGAGATATTTTTGTACACGCGGCTGCGCCCCCCGCTCTTCTTTGTGGCCACGCCGGTACCCCCGGGTGACCTGGGGGCGGCCAGGTCACCCCAGCGGAGGTGACACAGCGCTGGCACCGGGAGGGGACAGCTCAGGAAATGACTGAGGGCTGAGGGAGAAGCCAAACCCGGCCCTTGTTGCACCGAGCGCCGCTCCCGTGCCAGCTCTGTGCCAGCTCCGTGCCAGTCCCGTGCCAGCAGCGGGCACCGCCCGGGGCACGGCGGGAGCGAGACCGGGAACCGGGCGGATCCCGGGAATGGAGCGGATCCCGGGAATGGAGCAGATCCCGGGAATGGAGCGGATCCCGGGAATGGGGCAGATCCCCGGGAATGGAGCGGATCCCGGGAATGGGGCAGATCCCGAATGGAGCGGATCCCGGGAATGGAGGCGATCCCGGAATGGGCGGATCCCGGGGAATGGAGCGATCCCGGGAATGGAGCGGATCCCGGGAATGGAGCGGATCCCGGGAATGGGGCGGATCCCCGGGAATGGGGCGGATCCCGGGAATGGAGCGGATCCCGGGAATGGAGCGGATCCCGGGAATGGGGCAGATCCCCGGGAATGGAGCGGATCCCGGGAATGGGGCGGATCCCGGGAATGGAGCGGATCCCGGGAATGGAGCGGATCCCGGGAATGGAGCGGATCCCGGGAATGGAGCGGATCCCGGAATGGGACGGATCCCGAATGGAGCGGATCCCCGGGAATGGAGCGGATGGGAATGGGGCAGATCCCGGGAATGGAGCGGATCCCGGAATGGAGCGAGATCCCGGGAATGGAGCGATCCCGGGAATGGGGCGGATCCCGGGAATGGAGCGGATCCCGGGAATGGAGCGATCCCGGGAATGGAGCGATCCCGGAATGGAGCGATCCCCGGGAATGGGAGCGATCCCGGGATGGAGCGGATCCCCGGGAATGGGGTGGATCCCGGAATGGAGCGATCCCGAATGGAGCGGATCCCCGAATGGGCGGATCCCGGGAATGGGGCAGATCCCGGGAATGGAGCGGATCCCGGGAATGGAGCGGATCCCGGGAATGGAGCGGATCCCCGGGAATGGGGCAGATCCCGGGAATGGAGCAGATCCCGGGAATGGAGCGGATCCCCGCTGAGCCTGGGCAGGGAAGGGGCTGTGACCCCCCCAAGCCTGGGCTGAGCCCCCCGGGCTGGGGAGGGTCCCTGGAGCAGCTCTGGAGTGGGACCAGGCTGGGATAACCCAAAAAAAAAAAAAAAAACCTCCCACCGGGACTGTGGTGGCGTTTTGGGGTTTTTTTGGTGCTCCGGGGGTGAAGAGGGGGGTCACGACCTCCGGAGCTCATCACCCCAATTAATGCTGCTCCAGTTCACCCCAGTCACCAGTGAGGAACCTTCCCGTGTCCCCCACCCCCAATCCAACCCCACTGGGACCCCCAAAACCCCCCCAGCACCGCCCCCCCCGCAGCCTCGGGGGTCAAACCAGGAGCTGCTGTGGAGCAACCCCGGAATTCTGGATTTACCAGCCCTCCTCCCACTGCGGGCAGCCTGTAATTAGCCACGCACTTAATGAGTTTTGGGGAAGTTTTGGGTGCAGCCCGCCCGTGCGGAGCCCTCCCCCCATCCCTCCGCTCCCCTCAAATAGCAGGGGGAGCTCCCGGGACACCCAAATCTCCTCCCGAGGGACGATGGAGCCCTGGATCCTCCTGCTCGGGGCTGGCGTCGCCCTGGGCTGCGTGTCCGGCCGTGAGTAACCAGCGGGGCGGGGGCCGAGGGGGCTCCGGGGCTGCGGGATCCCCCCGGGATGGGCCGGGGGCTGCCCCGAGCCCGAACTGGGCTGTGCTGGGATAACTGCGATGGGGGCTGCTCCCCAAGGGGGTTTTCCATGGGGAGGAGGGGGGATTATCCAACCCCCCCGGTTTTCTGTGGGTTCTTGGTGTGCGGAGCACAAGGAATCCTCCTCTGACTCCTCCTTTCCATTTATACACGGGAAAAAAACACCCCCCAAAAAAAACCACCCAACCAAAAAAACCCAACCAAAAAACCAAAAATAAAACCAAGGAACCAAAACCATGGGGGATTTTCCAACCCCAACCCCGTACCCACCTTTCCCCGCTGTGGCCCAGACCGAGCTGTTCTGCACTTCCCCACCCCGTGGTAGCCACGAGAGGCTCGGGGGGAGCCGAGGGAGAGGAGCTGTGGCTTCAAGGAGGAGCTTGGGGCCACCAGGGCTCGGCTGCCGGGATCCCACGGGGATGAGGAGGCGCCGAGCTCTTGCACAAAGCGCGACCTGTGATCCAGTGGCGGGGATTTCATCACCCCCGACGCTGCCAGCAGCTCGTATCTGATGTCCCAGGGGAAGATGAGTCCCCTCGGGATGAAAGATGAGGAGTTTTGCAAGGCCAGAGCTCAGGAGCGGCTCCAAAGTAGCGCTGGGCTGGGAGCAGGAGTTTCCCAAAAAGGAAAATTCCCTTTGTGTGAATCCTGAGTTGTTCCAGAAGGAAAAACCTGAGCTGAGGGTGGCTCGTGGTCACTCCTGTCCTCCTGCTGGACCCTGTGGTCACTCCTGTCCCCCTGCTGGACCCTGTGGTCGTTCCTGTCCCCCTGCTGGACCCTGTGGTCACTCCTGTCCCCCTGCTGGGGCTGTGGTCACTCCTGTCCCCCTGCTGGGGCTGTGGTCACTCCTGTCCCCCTGCTGGACCCTGTGGTCACTCCTGTCCCCCTGCTGGGCCCTGTGGTCACTCCTGTCCCCCTGCTGGGGCTGTGGTCACTCCTGTCCCCCTGCTGGGGCTGTGGTCACTCCTGTCCCCCTGCCGGGCCCTGTGGTCACTCCTGTCCACCTGCCGGGCCCTGTGGTCACTCCTGGCCACCTGCTGGGCCCTGTGGTCACTCCTGTCCCCCTGCCGGACCCTGTGGTCACTCCTGGCCACCTGCCGGACCTGTCTGGTGGATCTGGAACCAGTTCACTGCTCCTGGTGTGGGCAGTGGGAGATTTTCCCTGATTATCCCATGCAGGGCTTGCAGAGCAGGAGCTGAGGGCTCAGGAAGCTCCGGTTGTGCCCACAGCTCTGTCCCAGGTTGTTTTGTCCCTCAAACCATCCAGGCCGGGTTTGGATCCGCGTTTTGCTGCAGGAACCAGGTCCTGACTCAGGCCAGGGGCTGAGGACGCGGCTCTGGCTGAGCTGACTCATCCCCGTGCCCGAAACCAAACTGGGAGCACTGGGAGAGCTCCGTCACCTCCCCAGGGCTCGGGGGATGGAGCCGGGCAGGGAACAACCCCCCCCCCCCTCCGCTTCCCGCGACCAAAATCCCTTTTTGGCAGAAAGGAAAACGAGTTTGGGAGCGGAGGTTCCTGAGAGAGAGAAATCTTTATTTGTGTGCCAGAGAAAATCTTCGGGCAGCGTCAGCCAAAAAAAATCTGCTCTGGCCGGACCAGCCAAACACCCCCGGGGTGGCTGAGTGTGGATGTGCCGTGTCCCTCTGTCCCTCTGTCCCTCTGTCCCTCTGTCCCTCTGTCCCGGCCACCATCCCTGGGGCATTTCCAGCTCTCCCCGCAGCCCCAAAAATCTCCCAAGAGCTCCGACAGCCCCTCCGATCACCCCGCCAGGGACTGCTGAGGGTGCTGCAGTGATTTAGGGTCGATTTAGGGTCGATTTAGAGTCCATTTAGGGATTTAAGGTTGATTTAGTGTCGCATTAGGGTCGATTTAGAATCGATTTAGCCTCGATTTAGGCTTGATTTAGGCTCGATTTGGGCTCGATTTAGGCTAATTTTGGGTCGTGTCTGCGTGAGGAGACAGAGCCTTTCCTCTGCCCTGAGACCCTTCGGGCTTCCCGCAGCATTTGCGATTCGGGATTTGGGATTCGGGATTCGGGATTTGGGATTCGGGATTCGGGATTTGGGATTCGGGATTCGGGATTCGGGATTCGGGATTTGGGATTCAGGATTTGGGATTTGGGATTCGGGATTCGGGATTCGGGATGACGCTGATCCCGCCCCCCCGAGCGCTCCCGGCCCCGCTGAGTCAGCGCTGCTGTGACACCCCCGGGTGCTGTGACACCCGCGATGATTTATCCCGGGATGAGCGATGATTTATCCCGGGATGAGGGTGATTTATCCCAGTTCGAGGGTGATTTATCCCAGTTCGAGGGTGATTTATCCCAGTTCGAGGGTGATTTATCCCAGTTCGAGGGTGATTTATCCCAGTTCCAGGGTGATTTATCCCAGTTCGAGGGTGATTTATCCCAGTTTGAGGGTGATTTATCCCAGTTCGAGGATGATTTATCGCAGTTTGAGGGTGATTTATCCCAGTTCGAGGGTGATTTATCCCAGTTTGAGGGTGATTTATCCCGCGATGTGTCCTGGGAATGGACTGGTCAGGCTGGGCGGGTTCAGCATCTCCCAACTCCCTATCCACGGGTGTCCCTTCCCTGGGAGCTCTCCCGGTTCTCCTCAGAGATTTTGGGGACCCCAAAACGAAACCCCTCCTGTTTAAAGTGGATTTGCAGGGAATAGAAAACCAGGAGGGAAAAGCAAGAGGGAAAGCCCAGCCAGGACACCCCAGGAGCTGGGGCTGGCTCTCGGGGATTTTGGGGGGACCCAAGGGGTGACGTCACGGAGCACAAAGAGTTGGTGACAAAGGGAGGGAACAAGGCGGGTGCCGAGGGGAGGAAGAGTCGCGGGTTTGGTGCCATCCTCGTGGCCTGGATGTCGCTGTCACGGCCGGGATGGCCCGGGACAGGATGTGCCGCATCAGGATTTGCCCCGGGGCCACGATTCACTCGCCACGGCCCGAGCTGGGCGAGCCCGCGGCGCCTCAGATGTCGGGAATTGCGGCGAGGGCGGGAGAGGCACGCCCTGAGCTGCGGGGATCCCTTTGTGGGCTGGGACACGGGCCGGGACGGCGACAGTGCCAGCCTGGGATGGGGACAGTGCCACCCTGGGATAGGGACAGTCCACCCTGGGACAGCGACTGTCACCTTGGGACAGGGACTGTCATCCTGGGACAGGGACAGTGCCAGCCTGGGATAGGGACAGTGCCACCCTGGGACAGGGACAGTGCCACCCTGGGACAGCGACTGTCACCTTGGGACAGGGACTGTCATCCTGGGACAGGGACAGTGCCACCCTGGGATGGGGACAGTGCCACCCTGGGACAGGGACAGTGCCACCCTGATGGGACAGGGACAGTGCCACCCTGGGATGGGGACAGTCATCCTGGGATGGGGACAGTGTAGCCCTGGGACAGCGACAGTGCCACCCTGGGACAGGGACAGTGCCACCCTGGGACAGGGACAGTCACCCTGATGGGACAGGGACAGTGCCACCCTGGGACAGACTGTGCTGGGGTGAATCACGGGGATCAGATTTTGGGGGACAGCCCCGAGCTGTGCCGGGGTGAATCACGGGGTCAGATTTTGGGATTTTGGGGGGACAGCCCCGAGCTGTGCCGGGGTGAATCACGGGAGCAGATTTTGGGATTTGGGGAACAGCCCCGAGCTGTGCCCCGGTGTCACCCTGCCCTGGTGACATCCACGGTGACAAAGATCCGGGTGACTCCTGGGCTTCAGGACACGCCCGGGGCTGGCCCAGGAGGGGACCTGGGGGGGATCAGCCCCTCCTGAGGGTCCCCCCCCTTTTCGTGTCCCCCAAAGATCTGTACACGGCCCCCGACTCGTGCGAGGGGCGCTGCGGGGAGCCCTTCAGCGAGGAGGACGAGTGTCATTGTCACCGCGAGTGCCACACCGAGGGCAACTGCTGCGAGGACCGCGAGAGGCACTGCGGGCCCGGTGAGCCCGGGGCGGGGATTTGGGGCGTCCCAGGGTGACCCCGAGGTGTCCCCGAGGTGTCCCCAGGGTGTCCCCACCCCCCTGAGCTCCTTCTCCGCTCCGCAGGTGGGGAAGGGGCCGAGGACGGAACGCGAGCCCGCGGTGAGTGCGGAGGGGCCGAGCCAGCTCCGGGGGTCGCGGGGTGTCCCCCCTGGTTTTGGGGTGTCCCCTCCTCCCCTCGGAGTGTCCCCCTGTCCCTCGGAGTGTCCCCCTGCCCCTCGGAGTGTCCCCCTGTCCCTCGGAGTGTCCCCCCTGTCCCTCAGAGTGTCCCCCCTGTTTTTGGGGTGTCCCCCTTTTTCGTGGATCCCAGAGCTGTCCCCAGCCCCTGCCTGTCCCCACAGGGACATCCCCACATTCCACGGATCCCATTGGATCCCCCTCACATTCCACGGATCCCATTGGATCCCCCTCACTTTCCACGGATCCCATTGGATCCCTCTCACTTTCCACGGATCCCATTGGATCCCCCTCACATTCCACGGATCCCATTGGATCCCTCTCACTTTCCATGGATCCCATTGGATCCCCCTCACTTTCCATGGATCCCATTGGATCCCCCTCACATTCCACGGATCCCATTGGATCCCTCTCACCTTCCCCGGATCCCCCTCCCTTTCCCTGGCCCCTGCCGGATCCCGCTCCTTCCCCGCGGGCCCCAGCGCTGTCCCCATCCGCTGCCGTGTCCCCACAGCCGCCTTTTCCAGCAGCGGCGCCTCCATCACGGACCAGGAGCTGCTGCAGCTCTCGGAGCAGCTTTACGAGCTCGATCACAACAAAGCCCGGCCCAGCGACATCGCCCTCAACCCGCAGCACCGGGCCGCTCCCGACGAGACCGGCGACAAACGGGACCGGTCCCCGCAGCCGTGAGTGCCACCAGGGCGGGGACAGCCGCCCGGAGCGCGGCTGGGAGGGGGATGGGAGCTGCAATTCCCCAGGATTTCCCCATCCCCTTCTCCCCCAGGCTCTACAAATTCGTGAACGAGGAGCTTTTCTCCAAACCCACCTACGCCAGCTTCATTAAGCTGCTGGATAATTACCAGAGGGCCACGGGCAGGGAGGAGGAGGTGACGGCCGAGGAGCTGCGGGAACAGGATCGTTTCCTCGAGGAAGTGATGAAAACGGAGCTGATGAAGAAACTTTTTGTGTTCCTGCAGGGAAAAGGTGAGTTTGGATCAGGGCAGGGCTGGGATCCCCAAGGGAAGCCCCTGCAGGGTGGGAATGAGCCGGGATGGGAATGAGCTGGGATGGGAATGGTCTGGGATGGGAATGAGTTGGGATGGGAATGAGCTGGGATGGGAATGAGCCGGGATGGGAATGAGCCGGGATGGGAATGGTCTGGGATGGGAATGAGCTGGGATGGGGTTTCCAGGGCTCTGGAATCCAACAGGGAGAATTCCCGAGGGCCAGGAGCAGGGGTGGGATGGGATGGGATTTTGGGATGGGATGGGATTTTGGGATGGGATTTTGGCATGGGGCAAGCTCAGCCCTGCCTCTCCCCCCTCTCCCTGCAGGTCGCTACAGCTCCCAGCAGGAATTCCTGCAGGATTTGAAGGAAATGTGGTTTGGCCTCTACTCCCGAGGGGATGGAGAGCGCGATTCCAGCGGTTTCGAGCACGTGTTCTCAGGTACTGCCCCTCCCCAGATGTTCCAGGTGTTCTCAGGTACAGCCCCCAGGTGTTCTCAGGTACAGCCTCCCTCCCCGGGCTTGGGTTCATCCCCAAAATCCCCCCTTTGTGTTTTTAGGGGAGGTGAAAAAGGGAAAAGTGTCGGGATTTCACAACTGGATCCGCTTCTATCTCCTGGAGAAGCAGGAGCTCGTCAACTACTTCAGCCACAACTTCAACGGGCCGGTGAGAGACCTGGGGGGGCACCCTGGGAACAGCCTGGGACACCCCAATGACACCCCAGGGACACCCTGGGACACCCCAGTGATACCCCATGGACACCCCAGGAACACCCCAATGATACCCCATGGACACCCCATTCCCAACCCCGCTGACCCCAGCCCCATTCTGGCTGTGGGGTCCCAGAGCTGACCCCAGCCCCATTCTGGCTGTGGGGGTCCCAGAGCTGACCCCAGCCCCATTCTGGCTGTGGGGTCCCAGAGCTGACCCCAGCCCCGTTCTGGCTGGGGGGTCCCAGAGCTGACCCCAGCCCCTTTCTGGCTGGGGGGGTCCCAGAGCTGACCCCAGCCCCATTCTGGCTGGGGGTCCCAGAGCTGACCCCAGCCCCCTCCCTCCCCAGTGGGACTCGTACCCCGACGTGCTGGGGCTCCAGTTCAGCTGGGATGGTTTCTACAAGGAGGTTGGCTCGGCTTTCATCGGCTCCAGCCCCGAGTTCGAGCTCGGGCTCTACTCCCTTTGCTTCCTGGCACGGCCTGGCCGGGCGTGAGTGCTGACCCCGTGTCTGTCTGTCCATCTGTCTGTCCTGGGGCCAGCCCTGAGTGCTGACCCCGTGTCTGTCTGTCTGTGCAGGGGCCAGCCCTGAGTGCTGACCCCGTGTCTGTCTCTCATCTGTCTGTCCTGGGGCCAGCCCTGAGTGCTGACCCCGTGTCTGTCTGTCTGTCCTGGCTCTGGCCCTGGGGCCAGCAGGGCCTCCCTGGGGTGTCAGGGATGGGATGGGATTTTGGGATGGGATGGGGGTGGGGATGGGATCAGTGGGATCAATGGGATGGAATGAAATGGAAATGGGGATGGAAATGGGGATGGGGACAGAACAGCACAGTCTGAGGACACCAAGAGCCCCCTGCAGGTGAATTTTTGGGGTGGGGGGCTCAGTGCTGGGGCCCCGTGACTGCGGGGACACCCCAGGGCCCCGTGCGGGGCTCGGGTGACAGGAGTGTCCCCACAGGTGTCACCTGAGCCTGGGCGGGCACCAGCTCAGCGTGCAGACCTTCCCCTGGAGCAAAGCCACGGCCAGCGACGGCCGCCGCTTCATCGCCACGGCCTACGTGATGTCACCGTGAGGGGCGGGGCCAGCGGGGCGAGCAGTGCCACCAATGGGGCCAGCGGGGCGAGCAGTGCCACCAATGGGGCCAGCGGGGCGAGCAGTGCCACCAATGGGGCCAGCGGGGGGCGAGCAGTGCCACCAATGGGGCCAGCGGGGCGAGCAGTGTCACCAATGGGGCCAGCGGGGCCAGCAGTGCCACCAATGGGGACAGCGGGGCCAGCAGAGCCACCAGTGGGGACAGCGGGGCCAGCAGAGCCACCAGTGGGGACAGCGGGGCGGGCAGAGCCAGCCCTGGGGTGGCCCCCGCGCTGCTCGGGGGGCTCCGACCGCGCTGCGGGCCCGGGGCAGGAGCTGAACCCTGCGGGGAGGGGAGCAGGGGACACCCCCAGAGCCCAGGACACCCCATGGACACCCCGGGACACCCCAGACCCAGGAGAGGACCAGAGGACACCCCAGACCCCACCGCGTATCGCGGGTCCCCGGCTCGGTGGATCGGGATAAACCCCGGCTGGAGGAGTGCTGGGTCTGCCTTCCTGCAGCTGCTCCTCTCCGCACCGTTCTCCTCCGGCAGGCTGTCCCCCAGGCCTCCCGGGCCTCCCCCTCCCCAGCTGAGCTCCGGGCTGGACTCCCGGCTGGGGCTGCTCAGGAGGCGCGCAGGCCGAGGCCACGGCGGACCCCCAAACCCCAACCCCAAATCCCCAAACCCCTTCCCTCTTTCAGATCTGCTCATCCCAGATTTGGGGTCCCAGTTGGGTTAGGGCATTCGGTCCCGGGTGGGGGGGAGCTGGATCTGTTCACCCCAGATTTGGGGGGTCCCGGATCTGCTCATCCCGGTTTGGGGCCCATTGGTCATCCGGTTTGGGTGTTCCCGGTTTGGGGTTCCGGTTTCGGGTCCCGGGGGGCTGGATCTGCTCACCCCAGATTTGGGGGTCCCGATCTAGGGGCGGGCCCCAGGGTGATCAGACGACGGGGACAGGCGCGGGAGGTTGGGGTTCCCATGGCCGGACCCCAAGGAGCAGCCCCGCGCCCCCGAGGGCCGTGGCAAACAGGCCCGGGCAGGGGCAGGGGCAGCGCTGGGGGCGGCCTCAGGCTCTCAGGGGCACCTGAGGGGACACCTGGCAGGGGGACACCTGGGGGGCGGCCCGTGCTGGGGGACCGGGGTGGGGTCGGGCCGGGCTTGAGTGAGAAGTGGATCTTTGGGTGAGTGACAGGCGTGGTGGTGCACCAAAACATTGGCTAAATAGCCAATTTTATAAGTATGTAATTACCCAACTCACTAATTAGGTGTGGCATGAGTTAACTCTCTACTTTCATTAGAACCCCAGATGGGAGTCGGCATGTAATGCTCAACCAAGCTAATTATTACCTACTCTCATCTGGAGTACTAATGAGGGGTCCTAGATGGTATAGATAAAAAAGAAGAAAAAAATATATATCTGGTGCAGCAGTAGAAAATCTCAGGCTCCAGAGGAATAAATCTTTTTATTTAAATAA